>VZTA01024014.1:138656-421346 GCA_013398855.1 Mohoua ochrocephala | reverse complement strand
GCCATTCCCCCTTGTCCTGTCACTGCCATTCCCCCTTGTCCTGTCACTGCCATTCCCCCTTGTCCTCTCCCGCTTTTGTGAAATATATCTTAGAGTATATAAATACGTAAGGAATATTTTAGCCACTCACTTTTAAAACTAAGTTATGACTTTGACAACTTCTGTCTCTGCTCAACAGATGCCATGTTGCCTCAGAAGAGGGGACGGATACCTTCCAGAATAGCCATGAGCAGTTACTGGAAAGTCCTGGGAGTATTCTTACTCTATCTTCAAAGTGCACTGTCTCACCAGCCAGCCCAGCCCAGAGTGCTGCTGGTGTCTTTTGATGGCTTTCGGTGGGATTACATCTACAGAGTGCCCACTCCCAATTTTCACTATGCCATGAAGAACGGGGTGCACGTCAGGCAGGTCACGAACGTGTTCATAACGAAGACGTACCCCAACCACTACACCCTGGTGACCGGGCTCTACGCAGAGAGCCACGGCATCGTCGCTAACGAGATGTACGATCCCGTCCTGAACGAAACCTTCTCCCTGAACAAAATGAACACCCACAACTCCAAGTTCTGGGAAGAGGCCAGCCCAATATGGGTGACGAACCAGAGGGAAGGACACAATTCTGGTGCTGCTATGTGGCCTGGAACAGATGTGAAGATACATGGAGTCTTGCCTACGCATTACATGCCCTACAATGAATCTGTTTCCTTTGAAGACAGGGTAGCGAAGCTCATTGACTGGTTTACATCAGAAGAACCCATAAACTTTGGTCTCCTGTACTGGGAACAGCCGGATGAGATGGGCCACCTTCTGGGCCCTGAAAACCCACTTATGGGAGCGATAATCAGTGACATTGACAGAAAACTGGGATATCTCATTTCTGAACTGAAGAAAGCGAAGCTGTGGGATGTGATAAATGTCATAGTCACGAGTGATCACGGAATGTCACAGTCATCCTCGGAAAGGCTCATTGAGCTTGATCAGTACGTGAGCAGAGAGCTCTATAAAGTCATCGACCACTCCCCTGCAGTAGCCATTTTGCCAAAAGAAGGTAGGAGCTACAACAATCACGTTCCCTGAGGAGATACTTGAGTATCCCAACTGTATAGACTGAGTTGGTGGTAGCAGCACTGATGGCAGTAGGACATCAGCCTCGAACAAGGAGTACTTGCAGGATCCCTTTGTTCTTTTTGCAGGCTCTGTCAAAAGCCTGGAGTAACTTTCAGAAAAGAAAAGGGAGCAAATCTGTTTGCTGTTGACTAATATTGCCAAGGATCCTTTAGCCCTTGTGAGAAGTAAGATAATCTAATGGCATTATCAAGGCTGAATGGCACTCTAGATAGATAACACCTGAATGTTACATATCTTGCCTTTCATCAAGATGCTGAAGCCATAGTGGAAGAATTATATTTCTAACTCAAACAGTAAACTGAGAGCAGATGGGGATCTTTGATAAAAAGAAAGCCTGTGTTGGCTATTTGATTAGCTGCCAGCTATTGTAGTTCACTTGAGTTTTTTCCCCCGTCATGCTGAACAGCCAGCCAGTTACATTCGTACCATTTTTATTGTGATACAGATAGGCAAGAATAATGTTGGCATTGAAATTTGAAATCTGGTTACAGTCACCGAAGGGTTGCTGAAGTGTTAGGTGTGTGTTTACTGTCACTAATGCATCTGCTCTTTATTTTGATGATCAAGTACTGTAAACTACTTGGTGCAGATGTGTTAACCTGGAAGATAATACCCCTGCCCACACAAGCAAAGTGCTAATTTGGAAGTTGAGTTTTAAGGTGGCCTTCTGGAAAGGTGTTTTTCAAGAATTCTGTAACATTTGCATCACTAATGGATAGATAGCACTCTGTATTTAATGCCCAAGCAGGGAGGGTATTTGCAGAATTAAGTGAGCTTTAAGTGCATGAACAAATGTGTCTCGTAATTTTTAATTTGGAGAATACTCCAGACTAAAATGTGAGTATGCCCAAACTGAGGTCTTTGCTGCCCTGCAGCTGGGTGCTTTTTTCTCTCTGTGGTGATAAAAGAGCCAAGTTTGGGAGCTTCATCCCCAGAGAGGCAAACATGGTTGTTTGCCTCTCTGGGGCATGTTCTCATTAGCAAATAAAGAAGCTGTAAAAGTAAACTTCAGTGCTGAAATGTCCCTAATGCAGTAAATGAGAACTTTAAGAAACATAACTTGATTCTCCTGTCTGCTAAATGCTGAAAATAAACAGTATCTCTGCTGCAATTAGATGACAGAATAGTCAAAAAGCCATTTCAGTGGATTTCAGAAACAGCTTGGATTTGATTTTGCCCATAGATTCAGGTATTTATTACACTACCAATAAACAAGAATTAGTTTTGAGCACGGCTAAAATTCTTTTCTTCCATGGTACCAGCTGTGATTTTTATTATAAAACAATGAGTTACACTGCCAGTTTAGGTATGAGCTAACATATGCTTAAGTACATAACGCTGATTCTTCACCTGTTATTCCATTTGTCTTTCTTAAACCAAGGCAATGGTAGAACTTAGTGAGACTGAGAAGAAGTTTGAATGCTTAAAAATGCAGCAATTTCTTTTAACTGTTTGGCTGCGTATTGATTCCCCAAGAGATGGAATAAACCCATTGTTTAACCATGCTGATGTATTAGTGTGTGGGGGGAACTAATTAGATGTTCACAAAGAAGGTGCCTGTAGCACAGCTGGTGATGCTGGCCTTTTTCTTGCATCTAATATAAATATAATAATTCAAATAATTAACGTAAAATCAAGTTTGGTATATTTGGGACTTTTTCTCCCTGCCATCCCATATGGAAAACTGGCATAGCAAAATTAACTTTATAACTGATACAGTCTCAGAAATGCTGCATTAGAATCCCTCTTCTTGTTGCTGTAACGATCTCTGATATCGTAGCTTTTGCTGTTTCATCTTGACCTTTGTTTTGTTTCTTAATTTAGTGATTCTTTTTTTTGGTGCCAGTTTGAGATAAGAAATATACATTAACGTATTTTCCTTCAGAATTTCTATACTGGGTTCTTGGCACTGAGAGGGGAAAGGAAGATGATTTCTTTAGAAACATTGGCCACTTTCTCCCAAACCTTTTTCCATGAGATCCGTTCAAAACTCCATGGATGCTGGAAATGGCAGGCTGAAAGGGGCCTGCAGACACACTCTGTGCATTCAGCTGCATGTGTCACACAAATACTTACCTGAGTGACGGGGCTGAGGGATTTGCTGTGTCACAGGAGTCTGTCGTGTGCACTGCATTAGCCCTGAACAGAAATCTGGCCTTAAGTGGAGGTGGGGAGTGAAGAAATTTGCTCGGATGTCAATTCCTGAACTTGCTTTTGTGTTCATGGCTCTCTGTTCTGGTTCCTCCTTTCTGTGCACTGGTGTTCCAGCCAGCTTGTCCAGCTGGTTGTGGCTCTTCAGTGGCTTTTACTGGAAAGGCAAGCTCAGAAACTGGAAATAAGCAAATAAAGAGTTGGGGGTGGAAAGTGCCTGTTTATTCAGTGTTAGTAGAGCTCTTGAGGGTTTGTGCTCACTGTGACTAGGGAAGGGAAAGGAGCAGGCACTGGGAATACAGAGGAGTAGCTCATGCTGTTGGCTGTTATTGAATAATAAAGGAAAGCCACAAACAAACTGCTTTAAAATAGATGAAAAGTGTCACTTGTTGTCCAAGCCAACTGGGTGACAGAATTCGGCCTGAATGCAGCCATTACCTCACAAGCAGGCTTAGGAGCTGTCCCTCCTGCTTTACGGAGCTAGGAGGGTTTGGCTCCTTTTCCAGGAGACAGCTGAATGCTTTCTAACTCATTCCTGTGAGAAGCTTACATTCTGATAACTGTGAAATGAGGGATTTTTCTAAAATTAGCAAGGCACTTCTTGCTTGGGAACAGGCTGTGAAGTCTGGTGTTGAGGGGGATCTTACCGTGACTGAGGCTCTGCATTTCTCACAGTAACTTCTGTGCACACACTGTTGTCTCTCATACTTCTGGGGAAGTGCATTTTGCCCTCTTCTTTCAGCTGAATTTTAACTACTGATGAGTTCAGTAAACACACTGGTATGTTTAATTTTTGTCTTTTGTCTCTTTTGTTTGTTTGAAGGCAAACTGGATGAAGTGTACGAAGCTTTGGCCAACGCTCATCCCAACATGACTGTATATAAAAAGGAGCAGATTCCAGATAGATTTCATTACAAACACAACAGTAAAATTCAGCCCATCTTAGCAGTGGCTGATAAAGGATGGGAAATTGTACATAATAAGACCGATGGTTTTCTGTGTAAGTATTCTGTCTTTATAGTGTTTTGCAGTATCTTCCAAGGCAGAGACCTTACATGGTACTTTCTCTCCTAGTATCAACCAATGTTCTTTTTTTTTTTTTTGGTAAGGCTGGGAGGGAAGACTAAAGTGTGTAAAATTTATAATTTTTCCCCTGATGGGATGGGAAGCATCTACTGTTAGGGGAGGAGGATCTGCACTTACTGTTTCTTTAAACATTAAACTTACTGAGGTAAGATCAATCACATGTTTTAGTGGTCCCATACTTAAGGTCTTTCAGGATGTAGCAAACCAACAAGCACTTCCTGAGCGACTAAAAGTTGTAACTGAATGTATTGAGTAGAAGGTGAATAGGGTTATTTTATCATGTTTTACTTATTTACTGGGGAAGGGTTGGGTTGGGTTGGAAATACAAGAACATTTTCTGAACATCCTCAGCTTGTGTGGGTGCTACACTTGGGTAACCTCGTTCTGTTGCTACAAAGAGTCTTGGATATTGTGTTACTGCACACCAGTGATTTTCATTTGCCTTGGAGGAAAAAAAAAATGCATTTTAAGTGATTTGGAGGAATAAAACCTCCAAATCACTTTCAAGTTCCTCACCTTGCAGTTTGGAGATTTATTATAGGTAGCATGGAGACAGCGAACTGTAACTTCTTGGTTACCTAAAATACAGGTGTCATGTGGTCAGTTCTTACATTTCTAATTGAGAACCTTTTGAACTTTGCTGCTGGTTATGAACCTGAAGAGTGTTACCAGCAAGACATAACAAGTTTTTCAGCAGCTGCTGAGAGCAGCTTCTTGTGCCTGTGCGTTTGACATGTTCCCAGTTTTTAATGCCCCTGTCAGGAATGGGCACTGGACACCCACCAGTGAGTTCTTTTTCCTTGCTGAGGAGTTGTTGCACAAAATTGGACAAAATGTCAAAGTGTCTACTTGGAGTCACACGGACAGTCTGACTCTACATGTTTTTGTAAATTTTCTCGGAGAGTTCTGGACCAGTTGCAAAGTTGGAGTTTTTGCTTGAGGAAAATCAAGGAAGCTTGGGTGTACCCAGTGTGCCATTGACAATGCTGTTACTGCCATGAGCTCACCTTTTTTTCCCCCTCTTTGTCAAATAGTGCTCTCCATTGTGGGTTTTTTAGGTATTTTCTCTTTGTAGCTCTGAGACTTGGTATTTGCTAGGAGACATTTGTGCTGTCAATCAAAACAATTCTTCTAAACCTCTCTAAGGATAACCGATGGCTGTGCCTTTTCTGCATTCTGCTAATTCTAGAAAAAGGTTCAATGCTTGTTTTGCAACTTCAGGATATTGACCTTTGTCTATCTTCTATTTCTAGTTGGTAATCACGGATATGACAACACTGTGCCAGAAATGCATCCCATTTTTTTGGCATTTGGGCCTGCTTTCAGAAAGAATGCCACCAAAGAATTCATGAATGCGACAGACTTGTACCCCCTACTGTGCCATCTTCTTGGCATCAGCCCACTGCCCAACAATGGTTCCTTCAGTGCTGTGAAGGATATACTTGCTGAAGAAGTTCCTGGAGCCCATGGAGCAGACACCTACTCCACTGTTATAGGAGTCTTCCTGGGCAGCTTGCTTGTTTTGGTTTTTACTGCAGTTTTTGTTAAGCATTTTGTCCTCGCCCAAGCAAATTCCATGCAAATCCGACACACTGAAGCTGCCCAGCCACTGCTGCAAGATTAATAACACCTGGGATTATGTCCTGTTTGAGGCTTAAAAGAAGCCTATACAAAGCAAATAAACAATGGAGGTGGATCAGCACAAATATGTGGAGTGAAAGGAGATGGATGCTGATCCATTGGTACACTGAGGCGTGTACAGACCAGGCACGAGGAGAGAGAGCATGTTCCTGTTTCACCCTGCAGCCACTTCATCTTCCAGGGGTTGAAGATATCCTAGGTAAACCTGGAGAGCTCTGTGTGTATGTAGACCTGTAGTGACAATAGACCTCAAATACCTTATTATGGCTATTTTTAGGGAAATAACATCAACTGGGGTGCACTTCACAGACTATTAAATGGTGATTTCATTTCCCGCCTTTTTTTTTCTTTTATTCTTTGAGAGGTTTTTTGAGTCTCTTTGATTCTAACAAGTCACTGAATGGTACTAAACTTTGTTTTTTCTTCCCTGCCCGAGAAAGCTTTTGCATGGATCACCATTACAGATAACTTGGTGGGTTAAATCCTGCAGAAAAGAACATTATTATTCAGCTAGGTCATGCAGTGCTAGGTGTCAAAGTTTAGAGTCACTTATATTTCTTCAAACTACTGTGTTAATTGTAGCCCCAAAATATGAATCTAAGTGGTATTGCCTTTAGCAATCAGCATTAAACTACTTGATTCTTAATGTTTTAAAAATTTATTTAGGTAAATATAGGTTTTTACCACTTTAGATGTGATTTTAGGTAAATGTAGGTCTTTACTTTTTCTATTTCCTGTACACTGCACTAAATCTAGGAGTTCCATGCAGCTGGCAGGATAAAGACACGTACAAGCACCACCCCTGTATATCCAAATGGAGTATTTTCTATTTCTGTGGTACTAAGGGAGGTGAATAAGTCAAGGAGCATGGATGCTCAGGCTGGTTTCAGAGTGCTGTCAGGCTTGTCCCTGGGTGTGCATCTGGTCTGCTGCTGGAGACTCCGTGTTTGACTTGTGTCTTGTGCTTTATCTGCTGTGTCTGGGTGGGCCTTGGAATGGGATGATCAGGCTTGCACATGCAGTTTAAGGGGCAGCTGTATCAATCTTAAGCCATATATCTTCTTAAGTCTGAAAAAGCACACTTTAATAATAATAAAAAAGGTGTAAGACTGGAGTTTGTTTTGCCAGAAGAAAGCCTCTGTTAGGGAAAAATATTAATTCTGAGTCAACAAAGGTACATATTATTCTCATTCTTTTATGTGTAGCAATAAATCTTCTTGCTAGTGTAGTTGTGGGGGTTTTTGGGAGCTCACTTAAATGGTGAGAAGCTGCTGACTGACGTTTGTATGAAGAACATATTCTGAAGTGAGAAAAGTTGTCTATTGTCAGACTTTTCCCCTTCTCCCTGGGTGAGATGATAGTATTTCTCAGCACTTTGTTGCTGAGTACAATGCCTGAAGGAGAAAGAAACGTTCGAAATTCGTGCAGAAGTAGCAGACTGAGTATTTTTAAGTGCAATTTATGGCTGTATCCACAGCCCCCAGCAGAGGGCAGGGATGGGAACACCTCGGCTTTGGATGTGCTCTGCCAAACCAAGGACGTGACTGACAGTCAGTACTGCAAGGGGAGGGCTGCGGCACAGAATTCATTCTGCTGGGCTGAATTCCAGACTTAAGGAAGATCTGTAGGGTTCCTCTGTGACGGCAGGGACATTTGCTTAGCACCAAGCTGTTTTGCAGACAGATGTGGACATTTCCAGAGGCCACATCTGGGAGCAGCGAATGCTTCAGAGGGACAGCAATGAAATAGCCCAACTTAAGGGATGTGCTGAAAGTTCAGCTGTAACATTAGCTGAACACGAAGGCAGGAAGAATGCAGGTCTCTTGGAAGACAGCCCTTAATTTGGGGGACGTATATGAAATCCTGTGAACTGCAGCTGACTCGGTGCTGTTACCGTGCTGGGAACTGCCTTGTTTTCCTGCATTGCCATTTTCTTAAGAAAACACGGAAGGAAAATGTCTGTAAGGCTGATTCTTAGTGGAGCTGGCCATTAGCTGTGCCTGAAGTTGAATTTGCTGGCACAGGTAAAGCTCAGTGCTGCAGGGGCTCCAGCTGAACCACGACAGCAGAACCATGTTCACAGCAGTAATGTGTTCACAGCAGTTTTCAGATACTGGGGAAGTCTGAGCAGAAAACCCGAACCTCTGAGTTGTTACTCATCCCTTCCCTACCCACCTTCCAAAAAGTGGATGGCACACAGCAAACTGATGCATTGAGTCCACCTTTTCTTGCTTATTTGCAGCTTAAAAATGAATTGTAGCACAAACTTAGTGTGTGTTTAAAGGAAGATCTGCAGGCTTTGGTAAGGCAGTAACAGTGACAATTGTCATAACAATGCCATAGCCCTCACCTGTAGCTTCTGCACTTTGGAACCTGTTGCTTTAGTAGAAATTCTTCTTATTGCAGTAATTTCATAGCAGTGATTGTGGCAGATGTAAAAACAACTGGGCTGTAATCTCAGAGCTTTTCCTTAAACTCCACTTTAATTGTGGCAAGTGTAGTTCTATCGTCAGCCAAAGCAACCCTTGGTTTTAAGGAGGGGGCAAAGTTTGTCAGTGTTGTTCGGTCATCTGGGACTTAGACTTACCTGCCCAAATATGCAGCAAGGGAAGAGCAGTAGGTTTCCCCCAACAAAGGGTTTGGGAACAGTAATACTCAGAATAGGCTGAGGACACGAACGTGAGAATTGTCCATATAATTGTTCTGTATTGCACTGTGAGGCCCTTCTTTGAGGAGGGCAAAATAAAACTTTGTAAAAAAAAATGAAGAGAACCTTGTAGCATTTGGGTATTTCAGTTTAGGGTCAAACATTTCCTTTATTCTTAGGTGCATTTGCAGGTACCTCTTGGGTAGTTCCTTGTTAGGACATTTGCCCAACTGTTTTAAGTTGTTGGGTGTGAGCTTAATGAAATTGATAGCACAAATGATGCCACTGGAGAAAAAGAGAGACTTTTTCTCTGATGTGACATTTTGCAGACACCTTTTTGGGTGGGATTTGGTTTCTGTCTGTATGATACTTTCTATGATGTACAAACAAGTTTATTGGAAAGCGAATCTGAGTACACTGTGTACTGCTTGCAACTTAAGCTTGGAAACCAAGAATGATGCATGATGTGTTTCATTGCTGACTGTGGAGCATACAGATGTCAAATGTTTTGTTTCTTCTCGTTTGGAAATGCTGAAGTTAAAATACATCTTTGCTATAATGCTGTCAAGCATGGAGTGCTGGCTTCATTTAAAACACTTCTGGAAAACAAACTTGAGCTGGGGGGCAGGTGACTGGGGGAGAATGGTTTCAGCTTGTATGCATCCCAAATATTCCTTGGACTCTGCATAGTGTATGCCTTTGTTAAAAATAACTGGAAGTGTGATAGAACTTAGGAATTTTAGGTCACGGTTCTTACATAACAGACTTCTTGTTTCCCACCTTGCTGCCATATATGGAAAAAAACAGCTATCAGTTACCAATAGTGGCAATCCAGTTTCTTTTACTAAAAAAAAAAAACAACTTCCAGACTTTCTTTGTCAAGAGCTGCAGTAATGCTGCTACAAGAAATGCAGTCTCAAAAAAAAAAAAGGCAGAAAAATCAGATTCATGAAGTCATTTAGGTTGGAAAAGACCCTTAAGATCATCCAGTCCAACCATTAAGCCAGCACTGCCAAGCCTGTTGTAAGATGAAGTGTTGTGTAAACTGACTTTTCATACCATCATAGAATGATTTGGGTTGGAGGGGACCTTAAAGATCAGCTCATTTCAACCCCCCTGCCACGGGCAGGGATAGGGACACCAGTCAGAAGTGTGAACAACACAATCTTGGCCTGCATGTGGGAGAAGGACAAATGTGCAGTGGCTGGATCCTGTTGTTTTGTAAAATGGAAATTTAACAGGCTTGCTTCCCAGTCTTCTTCCCTGCTTAAATAATGCCATGGATGCTGTGTTGACCATATCTGTGCTGCTGTACAAACCTTTCATGGCATGTTTGTCCTACAGTAAAGGTGATATAGGTACTTATTAGATGGTAAACTACAAAAATTGTTGCAAGGACATGAAAATGATAAATTCAATAGTGGTACCAGCCTTTCCATAATGAAATCCTAATCTGAATCCTATTAACAAACCTCCATTACTGTTTTTTAGCAATAAAGGATGCTACCATGCATGTTAGAACAAACATCTGTCCCTGTGGCCTGATCCTTGGAGGTACACAAAGTTGGTTTATTTGCACAGGCAGTGTGGAGGCAGCAAGTTCCTGAAAGCAGTGTTTCAGAGCTGTAGTCAGGTGAAATCAGCTCAGATCTGGAACTGTTTCCTTGATGCCAATGCCCAGAAAGCACAGAACCCCAGAGGGGTGGATGCTTTAGGGCTGCTGTGTCCAGTGTGGAGAGTTCCTGTATGAAGGCTGTAATGAAACATCAGCCTTCAGTGCTGGGAAGGGTCACTAAATATCCCCTATTCCCCTCTAAACTGCAAAGCCAGTTAAGTGTTAGGAACTTCCCCTGAATTAACAAGCCCTGTGTGACCGTTGCTGAGTTGGGTCTATTTAGCAAGTCATTAACTGTTGCCACAAACTACTGTCCCTTTATCACAGCCTTGAGGAAGCAGAAGCCACAGCTTTGCTGTTCTTGTTCTGACTTGGCCGTTCAGGAGGAAATCAGCCACTGGCTTTCATAAGAAATACTTCACACAAACCAGAATGACACAGTGGAAATGTTTTGTCATGTTTAAGGCTCTATTTTAAAAAATAATCATCCTTAAATAAATCAGCTGTGTGTCTTAAAGACAGAAAGATGTTTTTTCTAGATTCTCTTGATTTGTACATTATCTGTGGGAAATTGGATGTACAAGAGCTACTGTGAAACCCTTTGTGCCAGGAAGAACACCCAGCACCTTTACAGACCACACCACATCTTTAGAAATGAAAATAATCAGCAGTGCAACTGGAATATAGTTTATCATACTTCTTACTACTTAAATTTCCTCTTTAAACCCTTTCTACAGTAGCACTGTCTCATCTCCATGCTGAAGGGAGGAGGAATAGGGGGTGAGAAGGATTTCCACCAGATACAGCCACTCGCTGGTTTCACAGCAGCTCAGTGCCTGTAGCAGCTCTCATCAGAAGGGGCTGCCCAGAGCTAGGAGGAGAAGTGCATTTAGACCTTGATTTCCCCATCTGTACCAACATTCCTATTTCAGAGTTCTGCCACCATCCTTCGGGCAGCATTTACAGTTCTGGTCACCAAAGTCTCGGTGGTAACTTTGGCACCTGCCTGGGAGGGGATGCACAGAGGAACTGAGAACACATCAGCCACACAGTGTGACAACTGCTGGGGGGAAAGAGGAGAACAGAGTGGAGAAAATACTGTCCTCATCAGTTTTAGCTTCTAGGAAAAACCCAAAAACTCACAGGCAGAGGACAGTACAGTCTGGTCTTACTGTGTCTGCCAGAAAGGGAAACTCAGTCCAGCCTTTCCAAACACAGATGATGCAAAGCGTCTCCAGTAATTCTCTGACTGACCCTCTGAAGATCCCATTCTGCACTAGCAGAATTACCAGAACCTAACAAAACTCTCTCCAACACAGGAATTCAAGCATCCTCCCTTTTACAGCATATCTAAGCCTAGGTTCTACCCTGCAACACATTCCCTTCGTAGTTACTCATTAACCTGACCTCTTGGTGCATATAATTAATTAATTCAAATCTGGCAGGATGAGGAAGTGACTCTGTGTTCAGTCCAGCTATTGCTCTAGAATATCGATAGGCTAAAATCCAGTACCCTGTCAGTAACAGCACAGATTTTTCAGGGGGCCTGAGCCTCTTTCAATTAATATGAACTCTTTCAAGTTCAGATGAATTCAGAGTAAAGCATTAGTAAGTAATAACTAGTAGTTTGAGGAAAAAACAAAGAAAAGAACTGGTTAGGTTTTGGATTGCGTTTTCAATCAGTACAATGGAATCCCTAGAGAGGAAGACACACATTACTAAAACTTCCACACATTTATAAAGCTCAAGTTTATTTTTTTAAGTGAGCAGTTCAAACCCCTTCCCACCAAATTGCAATGAATTTGAAGTTGTGAAAGACAAACTCCATTGCTACCGGGTACCTCTGTCACTTTATTTTTTAAAACCATCAAACTTGTAGGAAAAGGACTTGGTAACTGTAGTTCTCTTTTTGGGTTAGCAATAACAATTTAACCTCACTGAAAGATAAGGTACCATTTAAGGCTTTTTCAATCAAACTATTTTTTTTTTTAGCAAGTTACTAGATGACCATTAACAAAGAATCAAGAGTTTCAATTAAGAGAACAGTTAGCTCTGGTCTTCACTGGGAATTTGCATCTATGTACCTCAAACATTACAGAGTATTTATTTTTTGAGATAAGATCTGCTAACTTCTTCCTTTAATTTTCCAGGGTTTAAAATAAGAGTTTGGAATCCTTGCTTGATGACTTGCACATCAAAGTTTCAATTGTTGCTTTTTAGCACAACAGCCTTCAAAAGACAAGTACGAGCTGGTGCACAGGGCAGAACCGCCTTTATCTCAAAAACACCTTCAGCAGAATTTACTCCTGAGAAATTTTCCACAGGGTTTAGGAGCAGTAATTTTACACCTACAGTCCATGAAACTGGGTAATGCAAAGATTCCCAGGTTAAACTGACTTTCTCGAGATAAGGCAGTTGTGCCATCCCAACTGGACCTGTGGATCCAAGTCATCCAGAGAAACATTCCAGAAACATCAGAGCCACCTGCCCAGGCTTCTAAGTGCTGAACCACATAGTTTATTGCTCAAAATAGAAGAGACATGCACCACTTCTTTCATCCCTGACTTCTGTTTTCTTTCTCAGAAGTTTCTTGTCACATTGATGACCTAGGGTAGAAACAAAAGTCTTGGATCTTCTCGTTCCCCAAATTAAAGGGCACACCAGAATATACTCTCCAAACAAAACTAACTCCTAACTCTCAGTAAAGTTTTTCTTTCCAACACAGGTGCAAGAACACTAAAAGTAGTCAATATTAATTTAATACAAAAAAGCAATTATCATTTATAAATATTAAAATTCACTTTGTCTATCCTGGCTAGTCACACTGGAGTCTCATTCTGAAAATGTTCAGAGGCTTGAATGAAAAACTAAGCATCCTTATTTTGTTAAGCATCTCTTCCAGTAAAAAGCCACCTGTTCACTGTTTTGTTATGAAAATATTTTTATAGGACACTAGTCACACAAATCAGCAGGGTCTGGCTGTACAGTATTTTACACAGATAAAGTGCATGGAACAAAGAATGCCATCCAGTGCAAATTGAAACTGTTTTCCTGAAATCACAATTTAGGAAGCGAGGCTCGGCTCCCTCCGCGCTATCCAATCAAAGGATCATCGTCATCACTCTGTAACTGGAGCCGGGCAAAGGGCCGGGAGGGCGCCACTCTGTTCTTGGAGATGATGATGATGCAGGTGAAAGTGCTCAGCACCATGAAAGCCCCGATGACGATCCCGATGGCCTCGGGGACGCTGATGCACCACTGGTCAGCCAGCAGGCACTTGGTGTTGGCGAAGGTGCCGTTGTGTGGCCGCGGGGCGAGCCCCAGGACGTGGCACATCATGGGGTAGATGTCCACGTTGTCCACGGTGCCGTGGCTGTAGCCGCGCCGGAATGCGGGGCCGCGCGCGGCCAGGAACGGGTGCATGCTGGGCAGGGCGTTGTCGTAGCCGTGGTCCCCCACTGCGGCGGGGCAGAGCACACAGTCACTGTCACAGCCTCGGCTGCAGTGCCACTGTCCCCCTCCCCATCTCCCCTCACCCCCAAAGCACGTGTTTTAACCAAAGGTAACACACAGCAGCTGTTGGATCAACTACAGAAGGAAGCCAGAGTTTCTTCCCTCTTCCCCAAACCCCACAAGTCTTTTCCCATACTGGCCTTCACCCATGGTTCTCCCTCCCATTAATCTCTTTTCCTTTCAGTGTGACGCCTTAGGTTTTAACTTTTATATTTTTCAAATCCTGCACTGCCTGGTGTGTAACTCTGAAGTTTCTCGTGGCCTGTGAGCTGCTGTTCTCTCCTGCTGGTCAGACATAACAAACCTCTGCAGGTTTCCACTCCAAGGACACCAGGCCCAAAATGTGTCAACTAAAAGCCTCTAAAAGGGGGCAAACTTGGGGTAATTTCATCATGAACTGAGGTTATAACTGGAGAATTAACCCTGATATGCAAAGGGACCAAACTTATCAAAGTGTGAAGAACCTGTGACCCAGTGTCCATCTGGGGTGTAGCCTCTGGACTGCCCAGGGTGAGCCTTTGAAGGCCCTTCAAATAAATCCCTCCTTTTACTCTCTTAATTCTTGTCTAGTCTCTGTGTTTTAGGTGGCCACTCAAGGCATCAGTGCTTAACCTTTCCAGCTTTCCCCTTCCCATTCTTCATGCCAAAGTTGAATGGGAGGTTGCCACTCCACAATGAGTCAGCAGCTGGAATGCAAATTTTTACTTCTCAGATTTGGGAAAGTCATCTCTCCTTGCAGAGTGGACACTTTATTACTTTTTATTAAAAATCAGGCACCTTTCCCTTGGTAGTGTTCAGTTGGAGCACATTAAATACCCTCAATTAATGCTTATCAGATTAGGTACTTCAGCTGAAGGGGCACCCAAAGAGTCAAAACCAAAAGACAAAGGATCACTGTGCCTCTGGCAGGCACACAGCAAAACCTTTGTGGCTAGAAGGTCAGGAGTACCTGGACACCTGGTAGGATATTAAGATGGACTATAAACAGCTAAAAAGCAGCCATTATCAAATTTTCTAATAGCATTCCTGAAAACCCTGTCCAAGGTGCCGGAAGTCTCTCACAGCACGTACAACACAGTATTTGAGTTACTGCATTTAAGTTTGAATCCCTTTCTTAGTAACAGCTGAGGAGTATCCCTGAGAACTGTTTCTTTGGGTGCTTCCCTGAAGCTTCTGATGCAAAATGTCCAGATTCTAACTGATTAGGTCACACTTAGCACTTCACTGAGCTTCTACTAGTCCTTTTTAACGTTTTCCACCATTCTGTTTGTTATCACATCTTGTTTGTTTTGACACGTTTCTACATTTTTTTCCCTGCCTTTTACTACTTGTTTGTTTTGAACAGAGCTACTCCAAGTTCCCTCTCCAATGAAGTTCCCAATTTTTTGCTTCTGAAGGAGGATTCTGGTGTGTGGAGGTAGTGGTGCACTTGGCAATCCCTGTGCTGCCACTTTGTCCATGAAGACAATAAACCTTAAACATGCTTTTAGGCTAAAACCTCCCCTGCCTGACACTGGGAAGCCTTCGCAAATCAAATTGATTTGAAAAGTGATTCACTTCAACTGATACAATGCTGTTCCTTATAAATATTCACTAACTATTTTTAGGTACATGATATTGAATCTAACCAGAAACAACAGAAAGAGAACTCTGATCAGAGAACACCTGTGCTACATGTTGCCAATTTGTAGTGTAGCAAATCTGTGGGGAAATTAAAATATAAACACATCCTGCATTAAAAAGCAGTACTTCTATACAAATACTGAAAAAAACCTGAACTTAATTCTGCAAAGGGAAGACAGTAAGATCAGCCAAACTGGGTGAAACCAGGATTTTACATCACTCAACACCCTGTCTCTAACAGCAGCCATACAGGGAAGTATCCAGGAGGCATATCCCTCTGATCTACCAACCAGCTTCAAGCTGTTGGCTGCTCAGAAACTTCTGGGAAGTTGATACTTTTGTATTTAATTTCTATTTTGTATTTAATTTCTATTTTCCTTCTAAGAATCTGTCCAATCACTTTCTGAATACACATATACACACACACACAGAGCCTTTATCTGCAACCAGAATTACAGGTTGAATTATCTTACTATTATAATAAGGAAATCTATCTGGAATTTCTTCTTTGAGATACATTTTCATGTGACTGTTGTTTTTGTTTTGTTTTTTTTTTTTTCCAGTAAATTATACATGCCCCTTGTCTGCTAAAAAAAATCCCTGCATGTGGAACACCTGGAAATATATATACATACATATACACACATACATACATATATATATATGTATGTAATTTGACATTTATAGCATCTAGCAGGAAGAAAGTGCACAGTTTAACAAGGCACTGAGAAGTGACACCTGTTCTGAGTTTTGTCTTTCAAACAGGCTTTCAAACATACTATTTTTAGTATTTCCTGCCATTTATATTCATTCCCTAGTATATGTACTGTACTATTAAATGTTGTGTGTTGCATGCTTCGATTTATGCACCCCTACATATATATTTTATATACAATAAAAACTTAAACCACACTCCAGGGAAAGCTTGAGACAGACTGCTAACCTGCCTAAGATAACTCAAACTATCAAGTTGAACGTGGCAAAGTGTTTCAGCCAACAGAATATCCCTCATCCCCTCCTCATCTGTTAAACACTCCAGGCTCAGGCTGGGAATGTTCTAGAAAATGCTACGCTACTCCTAAACCTGCCCAGTGCCAGGACTCCCCCTGCTAAATGAGGGCCATCCTGCAGCTGGCTGGAATAGAAACAAGGCAGTTTACCCACACAAACCACAGAGGAACACACACTTACACTTGGAAAGAGACTCGTTCTGTACAATTGTCCAGCCTTCGTCTGCAACCAGAATTATGGGCTGGATTCTCTTGTGATGGCGGTAATGGAATCTCTCTGGAATTTCTTCTTTCAGATAAACCTTCATGTGACTGCTGCAATTTTTCAGTAAGTTATACACAACTTCTTTGTCTGCCAAGGAAAAAACTGCATGTGAAACAGCTGGAAATTAACTCCTGTTTACTACAATTATCTGTCATTAAACCTAAGTTCCATTATTTCAAAACAATTATTTAAAAGAAAAAAACAGATAGAAAAGGATTTTTTCATGTCCCTTATGAAATGCTACATGTGTTGAGGTGAATTTCAACATTTGCTTTCATTTTAAATCAGACTCCTCCCAGATGTGGGTTTGGACCTACAACACAACTTATCATCTGGGCTTGAAGGGCAAAATTCAACCAGAGAAATCAAGAGAAAGCAATCACCCTCTCAAGTAGTCAATATTTTATCCAATGCATTAATTTTTATTTTCTTTTTTTACTGTATGAATCACTTTGTTCATTAGACTGGCCACAGAGAGGCCAGCAGTGTCGTGATTTCAGACATGCCTGGCAGGGACTACTCCGAGATACAAAAATGGAATTCACAGTAAGAAATCTTAAAGTTCCACTCTCAAAAAAGAAGTAGTAAAATAATCGAAATTGGGACTAGATTTTCACTTAAAAATTTACACAATGACATTTTTTATTTTTTAGGAATAAACACATGGGTTTATTTCATGCTCACTGTGAATTACAGCTGCATAGACTAAGTGAGCAATAAGAGAGCAGGCACACTAAGTACCTATCCACTTTCTCGACCAGCTGTACCAGGGTCATCCTTATCAGCCACAGCAATTTGACAAGAAACTCTCCTTGTCCCACTGATTGCCAAAACAAACTTCTAAATAAACCATCATTCTTTAGCTTTCTCATTATGCCAAAGCTCTGCAACGTGAATTCCATAGGTTTTGCAAAAGATTAAAACAGTCTAGCACAATGTGTACTTTTCAGAGACAAGATAAACAAGGTTTAATTCTCAGTGTATGCCTTAAAAAATAACCAAACCCACACATACTCTGCCTCGGCAGCACTGCAGCAACCGGAGTCTTGTCTATCAGGGTGTAGTTGTTGCGCCCGAGGCATTCATCCAGGACAATCAGCTTCTCTGCAGAACAGGAGGCCATTCCATGGTCACTTGTTATGATGACATTAACAGTGTCCCACAACCCCGACGCCTTCAGTTTATTCATGAGGAAACCAACGTGTTGATCCACTTCTTCCAACACTCTGCGCATGTTCTGGGTGTCCTGGGGGCCGTACCTGTGCCCGCTTGCATCTGGTTCTTCCCAGTAGAGCACAGCAAAATTGACCACCGGGTCAGAGCTGTTCAGCCATGCAACAATTCTCTCCACTCTCTCCTCAAACTTCACTGAGAAGTTGTACTTCATAAAGAAATGAGGGGTCGTGTTGCTGATTTTTACATCGCTACCAGGCCACATTGCAGCAGCACTTGCTCCCTTTCCCTGCTGTTGATTTGTTACCCAGATTGGAACTGCCTCATCCCACCAGAAGGGATCTGAATCGTTGAACTGTGAAAACTTTTTCTGGGCATCTGCATCGTACATGTCATTAGCCACGATACCGTGGCTTTCCTCATATAAACCTGTCACTATGGTGTAATGGTTTGGGAAGGTCTTGGTGATAAAAGCATTTGTGACTTCTTTTACAAGCACACCATCCTCAATGAATTCCTGGAGATGAGGAAGTTTGTAGGTTTCCAAGTAATCAGCCCTGAATCCATCAAAGGACACGAGGAGCAACCTGGGTACGGAGTCACCAGCGGAGCGAGCACAACAGACGAGTGCTCCAGCAAAAAATAACATCAACATCGAGCTCATTGTGCAGACTTTGAAGTACTTCCAGCAGGTAATCAGATGCACCTGAAAAATTTACATAGACAAGGCACATAACCAAAACAATTCTGCTGTGACCAGTTTAACTAGCTATACATTATATACATCTTCCTTTTAGGGGGTAACTCCAAAACACCCAGGCTAAACAACCACTCAAGTCAACAGTGGATTTCCCTACTGACTTCAGGGGTTTCTCACATATTGTCAAGAGTTTTTCATGTATTAAAACAAATGAGCAGTGAGATTTTTTTCCACTGCAGACTAAATGAAAGGAAGAATTGTTTTATTTTGATCAGTTATTCCATTGTTCTGTGTGTCCTATTAGAATTCTACATTCCAAGACAGACAATCAGAATTTTTCCTCATGTTCAAGCACAGGCACAGGAACAATTCTAGACCCACATTTAAGAGTCTTCTGCAGCTGTAAATCCTTATTACCCATCACTGTTCAGGTCAGAAGCCTGTTTCCTACTACAATTGTAATTTTCCTTTTTCATCTCACTTTTCCTTTTTCAGTTTCCACCCTCTAGAGTTGCAGGAAGACTTGAGCCTTTCACCATTCCCATTTACTCATTGCTTATTCTATACACAGAACTGCCAGGAGTAACTTCTACTTCTGCCTTCCTTCTAAGCTGCTCTACATCTACCATAACAGCATTTAAACCTGCCCTTTACGTGCCACACTTTTCTCTCTAAGAAAAAAAAATAAATTAATAACCTTAGCTGTGAGCTAAGTATTTCTCTCCAGGGAATTAATGACTATTATGAGTGCCGGGTACGATCTGTAAGCTTTTTTTCCCCTATTAATGTATTATGTGTGACTTAAGCACTTTGTTCAGGAAGCTACAGAATGATGCTCTCAGTCTTTAAGAAAGAGGAAGTGAAGCTCCAGGTTTCACAAAACCTTCTGCAATGTTGTTAGACAGCGTATTTGCTTCTCAAGAAGAGCCCCAATCCAGCAAATTTTCCCTTTATGTTTCTTTTATCCTTTATTTTCCTTTACGCGGAGACAAACTGTGATTCTAGCGGGTACAGCAGCTGCCTTCCCAACATTTTTAACATCAACCCTTTTCCATAAACGCCTTAAAACGGCGCGTTTATTTTAAAGGTGTAAGGAGCTTTAACGTTAGCTGCAGCTTTAGCAGTGAGGGGAAGTCAAAGCACGGGAAGCCACCCCCCCCGCCCCGGTCTCCAACAGCTAAAATGTCTTCAGAAGATACAAAAGTTACAAGAGATCGTCAAAAACAGCATTAAGGCATCTCTTAGCACAGTGGACTTGGAGGACATAGCCCTCTTAAAGAACAAAAAGGAGGAAAGAAACGAAAAGAGCAACGCAGCGGCGAATCACCCGTTCGACGTTGTCAGGTGCTTTAAAAAGCAGAACCAGTTTTCCACAGCGCAGTAAGACGCAAACCCGCAGAGTTCGCTCCGAAATGCTCCGAAGCTGCTCAGCACTGGTGTTTTTATACACGAGTGGCGTGTTCTAACCAAAAATTAGCTCTACCCCTGTCAAAACCAGCTGTGAAATGCCACCAACACTAGTCCACCTGCTCCCGAACCTCCCGACCGGGTTTTGGAATTGCTCGGTTCGGTCAGAACGGAGGTTATTCCGCCTGCAAAGCGCACAGACACCCGGCACCACCGACCGGGCTCTCCGGGTCGGTTTTTCCCGCGCCTGCCCCTCACCCGCACTCGGACAAGGCTCACCAGCCCCACAGCCTCCCGCCGCGGGACGCCCCCATCCCCACCCGGGCCCCACCGTGAGGTCCCGCTCCGGCTCCGCTCGGGCCGGGACGCGCGGGCGGCAGCGGAGGTGACGGGAGGTGGTGACCGGGGGCAGCGGGAGGGGGGTGGCGGCTCAGCGCCTGCGCACCCGCCACCCGCGCAGCCCCAACCGACACTGACGGGCCTCGGAGGGGGGGCGCGGGAACTCGTCAGTGCGCGCGGCCTCCGCCCGCTGTGATTGGCTGCGGATCCGCTGGCGGGAGATCTGATTGGCTGCGGTGGCACCGGGGGTGGTATTGGGGGCGTGGCACGGGCGGGCATGGCACCGGGATGAACGGCGGCGGGGGAGCGGGAAGTGAGGCGCGGGCGGCGAGAGGGGTTCTGAGGAGTCCACAGGGGATTTCCAGCGTGCAGAGTTAATTACATGGAAAAGAGCTCTGAGATCATCGAGTTCAACCTATGACCGATCACCACTTTGTCAACCAGACCATGTCCCTCAATGCCACGTCCAGTCTTTCCTTAAAATACCTCCAGGGACGGTGACTCCACCGCTTCCCTCAGCAGCCCATTCCAATGTCTCATCACCCGTTCTGTGAAGAAATTATTCTTAATATCCAACCTAAAACCTCCCGTGGTGCAACTTGAGACTATGACCTCTTGTGCTGTCACTTGTTCCCTGGGAGCAGAGCCTGACCCCCACCTGGCTGCCCCCTCCTGTGCAGAGCCAGAAGGTTCCCCCTGAGCCTCCTTTTCTCCAGGCTGAGCCCCCCCAGCTCCCTCAGCTGCTCCTCACCAGACTCGTGCTCCAGACCCTTCCCCAGCTCCGTTCCCTCCTCTGGACACGCTCCAGCCCCTCAATGTCTTTCTTGTCGTGAGGGGCCCTAAACTGGACGCAGCCCTCGAGGTGACCTCACCAGTGGCCCCCACAGGGGAACGGTCACTGCCCTGGCCCTAGTGCCACACACCGGCACGAAGGGGGCAGAGCTGAGGAGAGCCATGGAGGCTGTGGGATGCAGCCCTCCCAAGCAGAGCACTGTGGTGGTTTCAGGGAGCTCAGGGGTTGGTGTGTTGTCCCCGCAGAGCGGGATGCAGCTCACTTTGGGATGTTTCCTGGGCATCCCATTGTTGCAGAAGGGCACCATGAGGTGAGTATGTGATGGGACGTGTCCTTGGGAGTGTCCCTATGTTTTCCCGGCATGCCCATAACCCGCCTCCTGCCTGCTCTGCAGGTGCCCGGCAGCCCCAGGCTGTCACCTCTGCGAGGCAGTGGCGGTCGTCAGCGTGACTCCTCCATGACTCCTCCGTGACTCCATCTCCCTTTTGGTCACACAGCTCTGAAAGTTGGCCGTCCGTATTCTTTCACGCACGTTGCCTTTTTGTGGTTTCTTGTAGGGGAAAAAAAAATAAAATTGTTTACCCTAAAACTCAGAATACAGGCAGGAAATGGTCAATGTGTTGTCGAATGTACTCTGAGTGCCACCGCTGCAGTGTGTGGTATGATGGGTTGAGATCTGTTTTGGGTCCTGGTGTAAGTTTGCTCCATAAATTTAGGCAAATAGTTTACATTCCCGGGGTTTTCCTTTTCATTATGAGAAGGGATTAGTAATTTTGAAAAACCTGTTAAGTTACTGGTGCTGAAAAACAATGAGATCAGCTCTATGTAAATAGAGAAATGAGACTTCCTTTAATAGCACAGAGTACAAATTATCACTATTTAAAATTTCATCCTAGAAACTGAGAAGAAGACAAGCTTATGGTTTCATAACTGACTGAAGTAGATCTGAATTCCATTCTGTGCACCCTGCTAGATATTTATTCTGCAGGCGGTGTAGATTTCGGCTCGTTTCTTCCTAATGGTTTTCACATATGTATGAGTTAGGCAGGTTTTGCTGCCTGGGTGTGCCAGCTGTGGAGTGGCTCTAAACTGTGGTACAATAGGCTGAGTAAAGTGACACACCCCTGATTCACCTTGATTTATGGAATGTAGCAGGTGTGGCAAAACACAGGCGGGTAAAAGAGGGAAAAAAACCAACTCCAGGTGAGTTAGATAAGAATTCTTGCAGCTACTCACGTGTTATGTGTGAAGTTCAAGTCAAGGTCTTTGTGTATTTTTTTTCTCTCAGTCTCTTTTTGGTTACACAAATTCAGCTTTGTGAATATGCACATGACAGCTGGTCATGTGGAGGAGGGACGTGTCCTTTATGAATTACTTTATTGTATTGCCTTAAAAATATTTGTTACGCAGAGGGAACTAGAGCTCCAGGGAATGCATAACAGGGCAGGTGCAATATTTTTAACCAATTTCATCAAGTTACAATTGAGTTCCTGTTAAAAACTTTATGCACAGATGCAGACAAATTTTAAGCATCGAGGCTCTTTTGCCAACCTACTTGTGCAGTGTAATCACTCAGCTATTCAGTCCTAAAAGGTGTGAGTAATCTCGTTTCCCTTTGCCCACGTGCTTTGAAAACCATTTGCAGTATTCACTTATTCACGAGGCCAGCCTAATGTGGTGTGCCCAGTTTGACACATCATACAGGCAGCACACCAAAGTGGCTTTGGCCTCTGAACTGGTCTAGCCAATATGTATCTAATGTGTTTAATACAGCTCTTGGTTCCACTTAGCGTTTGCCTACAAGGAATGGGTGAGTTGCAGGTATACTTACATGAAGAGGAGTAGAACTGGGCACTGCTGAGATGTTTGCCTTTCTTCACCTCGATCTCTCTATTGTATTTCAGCCCACGTTTGCCTGTAGAGGCTGCAGTTCTAAGCACTAGGTCCTGCCAGAAGCTGTACAGATTTACTGCTGGAGTATAATTGAGTATTTGCAGCTCAAAAAACATTAGTCATTGCCAGGAAGTAAAGAGTAGGCAACCTCAAAATATTCTCAGTGGTTGCTAGGTTTAGTAAAACACTTACTTTCTGGATGGGAAAGCATACCCTCTAGTTGGCAGTGTGGTAGAGGTGAAGAAACTCTGAATTTATTTGGATTAATTACATTTGAGGTTAAATTTGGACGAATTTAATTTGGATTGTTCAGCCTGGAGAAGAGAAGGCTTAGAGGTGACCTAACTGTGGCCTTCCAGCACCTGAAGGGAGCCTACAGGAAAGATGGAGAGGCACTTTTTACAAGAGCATGGAGTGACAAGAGGGAGTAGCTTCAAACTGAAAGATACCAGGTTTAGATTGGATATTAGGAAAAAAATTCTTCACTGTGAGGGTGGTGAGGCCCTGGCACAGGTTGCCCAGAGAAGCTGTGGATGCTCCATCCCTGGAAATGTTCAAGGCCAGCTTGGACAGGGCTTGGAGCAACCTGGGATAGTGGAAGGTGTCCCTGCCCATGGCAGGGGGTTGGAGTGAGGTGGTCTTTAAAGTCCCTTCCAATCCAAACCATTCTATGATTCTATGAAAACTTGATGCTGCATGTGAATAGCTCAGCTACTCGTATGGAGTACTTTCTTAGGGACATTTTCATTACTTAATCTCGAACAAGAAATATTTCCTGTATTTCCAATTTTGTTCTCAATTTTATCCATGTGACGGAGATCTCTGTCACCATTTTTGCTCGGTAGTTTTTTTAATCTGTGATTTAACCTTTCATTTACTGTGTTTTGATGCGTCTTTATAAAATTGAGATGAAAAAATTTAGACGTTTCATGAAACCGCAGAAGAGCTGGGTGAGTAACAGCTGTTAAGCTTTATTAGACCTTAATCTTTTAGTGCCCATTTAATCCAAGGCATTGCTTGTATATGGAAGCTATAAACAAAAAGGGCTCTTAACCTTGCTGTTTCTCAGACTGTGTGGAAGGAGATCCCTAAGGCTGCGTGACAGGGTGACTGTGCTGTCTCTGCCTTCTCTGTTTCAGTTACCAAAGCCTCCACTGCAAACAGGCTTGAAACTGGGTTGCTGAGCTTTTCAAGGGTGCTTAGTTTCAGAGATAAACAAGGCTGTTGAAATGATGCCAGGTTTTAAAGGCAAACAAAAATGTTTTTCTTGGAGCAGTTGGGCAGATAAAAAGTCGGTATTTCTTAGGCTCTCAGGTATTGCAGTGGAGTTTCTGACCATGGACTTGAAGACCAAACCAAGTAAGGTTTTACAAAATGAACTGGAAGAGCAAAAATAAAGTGCTTTGAAACATCCAAATTGGGAATAATTAGACCCTGCAGCAGGAAAGCAGGTTTTCAAATGTGTGCTGACAATGACTCCTGGTATTTTTAACAACTAAAAGCTGTTGATAACATGAGAATTGGGTATCCTGTGCAAGTTTTCTGTTGTCTAGTTCCTGGTGAAAAAGTGTCTGTCATATGCAGAGTGAAATGTATGGATGTGTTGGCTTTAAATACATCTTTTATGCAGCCAGCAGCAAAGGAAAATCTGGATGAAGGTGAATCACCATTACTACAGTGGGGTCCTGGATTCATGACCAGCCCCTCAAGACTGCAGAATCCAGGTCGGTGCTAGCAGAACAACAAATGGATTTCTGCATGCCTGCTTCAAGGATGTGCTGACTCCTGTGTGGAATGTGTCATCATCATCATCTTCTACCAAACCACTGTCTTCTGAAATGGTTCTTCGTTGTGTTTGTTTTCCTTACTGCAGAACAAATAGAATACAGATAAAGGAATAAAATGTAGGATAAAGTCTTGTCCTCGTGCTGTTTAGTGCAAGATTGGCAGTGGATAGAGGATTACTGTCGATGAACTGTGTGGAGATGAGGTGCTGCTAACAACAAAAGTAAAAGCTGAGGCTAGAAATGGTGCAAGAGTTTGTGGTTGATTTCCTCCAGGTACTGAGTGCAGCCAGGAGGGAAAACAAAGTGGTATTAATTTATTGCAAGTCCCTTGTAATATGTCTGTAAACCATGACCAGTCTGTCTCCTGTAGTTTCAATATTGTCCTTGAAATACATGTTGCAAAGCTTTGGAAATTTTGGAGCTTTATGAAGGAAAAAAGTTGTTGGGTTTTTTTTGTAAAGCCAACATCCTGAATGGCCAGGAATGTTCATGATTCTTTCACTCAAGTGCAAATGAAGGGTCTGATCCCATGGGATGCCAAGATCCCTCAGTTTCTGAGGGACACTAAACTTTGTTTACCATCATTCAGTTTCAGGTTCAGCTGTTTCCCAGAATTCTGAGTGTTTTGTTTTAACTATTCCTTTTTTTTTTTTTTGAGTCTCTTCTGTCTGGAAAAAGATACTTTAGAGCAAGCAACTGAAGGACTTCAATTTCTTTAGGTTATGAAGAAAGGTTTACAGTCTCTTTGCTTAAAGCGTGCAAGTATCTTCATGGAGAACAAATAAAATTGAAGAACTCTTTTAGTTAAAGCACTAAAATCATAGCAATATCCAACTAGGAATTACTTGAGAAATTCCAGTAGAAACAGGTTGCTATTTCTAAACAGGGCTGCGAACCACTGAAGCTACTTGTGGCACTGATGGCTGAGTTTAAGTTTGCAATATTGTGGAATGTCTAGAATATGTGCAAGTTATTTCTTCAATAAAGGTGTACCCAGATAAAAGTCTTGGGAATCTGTACTAAATAGTGTAATGTGGGGGTTTTCCTCTAATTCTTAATCTCTGAGAATATGTGAGGTATGCTGCTTAGGGGTCTGATATTCTTGTTACTCTTCCTTCTTCCCACCCTTCTCTTCCACTCTGGAGGCAAGGGATAACTGGCTCTAGCAATGCAGGAATTTCTTTACAAGTCAGTCTTCTGCTTGTCATTTTAAAATGAGTGCAAGGTGGAGGTGCTGATTTCTGTTGGGGTTTCAGGGTGAACAGCTAAAGTTTCAGTAGTAGCTTCAGCAGTCTGAGTGTGCCAGAGCCCTTATCCTTCAGATAAATCAAGTTGCTCTAAGCAAACAACTTAAATACCAGTAAATGTCTCTGTGTGTTTGGGCTGCTGAACTGAGCTCTGTGTGTCTCTGCAGAGTGAACCAGGCAGTTATCTAGGTTCCTAGCCTGAGTTTTGATGTCTGTTTGTGGGCTTCTAAATGTAGATGAATACCAGCCTTGCTGTCTAAACAGACATATCTATTGTAGGGAGCTCTGATGACTGGGCTGTATTAAAGACTATCTTCGTCTCCTTTTGATATAATTATTTCCATCTCTTTTTATGGTATATTTTGAGGTGCTCATCACTGTCCACTGGACTGTAGAAAAAAAATCAGTGATTCTGTAGAAAAAATCAGGTGCTGAACAGTGAGAAAACTGTGACTTGTGTCTAAGTACGCTAACTGGACTTGTAGTCATGTTGATTCTGGTATGTCCTGCATTAAGAAGAATAAGGTTAGAGTAAAACCAGAAATTCAGTCATAAAGTAAAAAATGAACCTTGCAAATGAGGAGTTCTGTTGCTCATGTTCTTTGTCCTTATATGAATTTTTCTGCTTATGGTTATTGTGCTGCTTTGTGTTTCTGCAATGCCAGTAACCAGCGTTACCGACGGCTCACATGGGTCCGGAGGGTCAGTGACACCATCTGGATTACAGAATTAGCAGTGGAGAGTACTGTGTTACTAACTTCCACATTAACTCAACACCTTCTAGATTTGGGAGCAGAGGAGTTTAGGGAATGGATGAAATTGGTGATTGCTGTTTTGTAATCTTGCATTCTCATGGCCTTGGGGCTGGGACTGTTACCCAGAGGGCTTCAGTTGTGCTGAGACCTTTTTTTGCTCTCCTGCCGCATACAATCTCTTCCCTTTCACTTCCGTGCAGGAGAGAAGTCCCATTTCACTGGACACTGAATGATACTTTTCTTTTCTCTTGGAGGCTGGCAGAAGGAAGAAGAACTTGGGTAACTCACAATAAAGAAACCCACATCAACTGTATTTATTTATTTTAAAATAAGACTCACCTTATGCTCTTACTCCTTGTTTTAATTGTGATATTGTAAACCCTCCAGCAGGTGCTGCTGCATCCTGCAAATGTCGTCTTCGCGAAGGGAAAAAAAAAGTCATGGACGGGACTACAACTGGACTTTGTTCTTTGTTTTGTGTCACAAATATTTCTGTGTTCTCTTTTTTCCTCAAACTGTTTGCCAGCCGAGTTACTAAGGAGGGAGTTTTTATGATCCCAGGGAGTTTAATCCTGCAACCACTGTGTAAGAAGGGGTTGAAGATCAGTGGGAGTTGCTGATCAAAGTCACGCTCAGAGCAAGTTGAAAAGACCCAGGCAGAAATACATTTGTCTTTCTACAAAATGTGAAGAAATGCAACTGTTTTCTTAGAAGTGAAAAGTAATCCAAAAGAAATTGAACTTTTAAAACTTTCCAGCTGTTTTATTGCTTTTCCCAAGTTTCTTGAACTTCAGTAATTTAAGTTCATGATTTAAAATGAGTCTTCTCATTAGCCTTGGTCTTGAGTGCTAGAAGTTTGCAATACAGATTGCACAGCACACATCTCAGAATCTCTGGGTTAGGATTTACACGTGAGGAATTGTGCTGAGTTACATACAGGAGATGTGCTCTGTCCTGTTTGCTGATGGACCACTTGTGCCGGGCAGGAATGTGCAGGTAGGAAGAGTTGAGATTAGGCCTTGGTAATGGGTAACATATCCTTAAGTCCTTGAGTTGCATCAGGCCAGAAATGCCCTTGTGAGCTAAGAGATCTCATTGGCCTCTGATATTTACCAGCATCTTTGTACTGTACAATCACAGTGATTAAACTTGGTTGTAACTATGATCCTGGCACTTTCCAGGTTATCTAGGAGCCCTAAGTTCAATAAGATGAAATACTGGTTTGCTTTTGATATTTAACTGTAGTAGTACTCTAAACTGTTCGATATAAGAGTAATGGCAGTTAACTACAGTCATAAATCCCAGGCAGGCAGCACCTGCTACTCTACCCTGTGGAACTGCTTGTGTTCCCTTCTTGTTCTGTCTGGGATGGCTGGAATTACCATCTTTCACTATCACTTCTCTTCTTTAAGAAATCCAACCTGGCTGTGGCAGTTACCTCTCAGGAAGTTACAAGGATGGGTCAAGAGGAAAACACCTTCACTTTCCTTTTGGCTCAATCCCAAAAGATTAAATATGATTAGTTTATAAGAATTCTTGTAATAACCTTTGTAATCCAGGTGCGGTAAACAGAGAGATAAAAAGTCTTTACTCAATAAGGCCTGAAGTTCTCACGACTTTAATAAATCGGTAACTTTATAATAATTTGATAAATTCAGGTTTGGATCTTCCGGGAGTTGCTGCTCTGTTGATTTCAGTTGCTCTGGAATGTGTGTCTGTCTCGAGGAGGGCAGTTAATTTTATGCTAAATCTGTCAGTATTCATCCACTTCAGATTCTGTGCAGTTTGGTGTGTCTCTCCATTCATGAGAGAAAAGGAACTGTATACACAAGGTGGCAAACTAGATTTCTGCGGTGTATGTCTTATGACATGGAGATACATAACCTGAATGTGATTATAATTAATTGATGCATTATGTATACGTAATCATGATTAACTTACTCAGTGCTTTCTTTTCCTATATTCCCAGGGCAGCTCATGAGACCTCTCACAGTTTTGGCCCCAGTATATAGTTGAGAGGAGGAAAATGCCAAGTGTGAAGTGTGTGGTCCCCAAAGTGAACAAGTGGCAGTGTTGGAAAGAGTTAAAATTTACAACTTTATAATTTTTTTTTAAATGTATTTTTTCATACATGATTGTCAGTTGTTGATGATGTCGTAAGTAACCACTAAAATGTTGCAGATGATTGCTTGTATTGTCGAGGTGGTTTTACCTTGCTTTTCCTTGAAGTTTTTGTGTGCTGAAAATATGAGTAAGTGGGTGAAGTCTGCATTTCTACCTCTTTACATAAATAAGATTTCCAATAGAGCTATTTTTGACTTCCTATGTAAGAATACTTATTTTGTACTGTAGCTTTCTAGTACTGATAGGTTCTTCAGCTGTTTTTTGCTATACTTAGCCAGGCAACATCTCAAAGAACAACTGATTACAGCTCCTGAGATACAGTTCCCAGGAGTCAGATCAACAAAGGGGTTAAAAGTGAGACAGCCTTTTACTCCTGTGGAAGTGCAGTTGTTGATTCAAGGCTCTCAGTAAATGATTGTTGGAGATCTGCCATGTGTAGCTGAGCATTCAGAAAGTACACCACAGACTCTGCTTCCTCCTGAGGAGCCTCGTCTGTCAACATCTCGCTTTAATTGTAGTTTGGTAAGGTACCAGTGGGCAGGCAAAACTCACCAGCCAGCAGCCATGGAAGATCCAGTCTTTACTGACATCAATCAAAATGCTGATGACACCACTGTCTCTGAGGTTTCAGATGCTGAGGAAAATAAAGGGGGTGATCTTTCTGATCATGCCCATGAGGATTCAGCATCCCCTTTTTCCATCACTAATATCCCAGAAAACACAGATGGTAGTCAAAAGAACTCAGAAGATAGCTGTAATAATTCTGTGGCCTCTCAGCATGGAAGTGATGGAGAAGATGATTCTTCCTCTTACTGTGGTGCTGAAGAAGACCAGCCACAGCAGCAGATGGATCTGATGAGCCCAGCTCAGGAAGATAAAGACGAAGAGGGCCCAATGTTTGAGAGCAACCTGCATTTTCCTCCGGATTTCCAGTTTCGTCAGAGACAGAGCACTTTTACCAACTCTTCCACTTCCCT
Organism: Mohoua ochrocephala; assembly: GCA_013398855.1. Classification (NCBI taxonomy): domain Eukaryota; kingdom Metazoa; phylum Chordata; class Aves; order Passeriformes; family Acanthizidae; genus Mohoua; species Mohoua ochrocephala. The sequence goes on along the minus strand of VZTA01024014.1, from coordinate 391,472 downwards.
CAAGTTTCCCCTTAACAATAACTTTGGAGAAACTAACAACTCTCAGGAAGATTTTGAGATTTCCGTTTTTGTAAAGGTAAGAACCCAGGCGCTCCTAAGCATACTCTAGTTTTAAACCCCAAATCAATGTGTGCGTCCTCCAAATCAGTGAAATACAGCTACCTACTGCTTTGCTCCCAACTCAGCTGCAGGGAGCTAATCCCTTCACTTACCTCTTGCATCTTTAAGTAGAGAAAGAGGTGATTTGTGTTGTGTGGAGGTGCCTGGGATTTCTTCATTTCAGGTGGAAGTATGGTGCAAGTATTCTGATTGTCGCTGCAATTCGTTTATTCTGTGAAGTCTCCCTGCTGGTACAGCTAGGCTGCTGCTATTTAGTTGAGCTAGTTCAGCTATCCCTGCATTTCACTATCTAGTAGCTGAGAGTTCAAAAGTAATAGTTATGAATGCTGTGAAGAAAACTGAATATATAATTGAAATAATGCTCATCCCTGGAAGAAGTATTTCTTTTATTTATTTCAATATTTAGATTTATGTATTTCTGTGACAATTTCAACATGTATTTTCATTAATTTCCAGTTAGGTATAAATTACTGAGGGGGCTTTGACACCTTCTCTAACCTTATAAAGTATTATTTAGGTTTCAAAACTGTAAGCACCCGTGTTCTTGAATAAACACTATGATTCCTTTCATAAACGCACTTGTATTTAACCTTTCTCACCATTTATTAGGCTGAAACACAGGCCCGACAGTTTCTTCTTTTTCACTATATAATGATGTTCAAGATCTTGTTTACCTTGAATAGGGCAATACACCACGATTATAATATTCTGTAATTTCAAGAGAAGTCTCATGAAGTTTATCACTTTTCAACATAAATAATAATATCCAAATCTGTTTCTCAGTTCCATGGGGGCTTTGGAAGCAGGAGAAGAGATTTTGTCACCACGCGTAATGAGAAGTGTTTTCAGCAGTCATTATTTGGTTAAATGACTCCCTGAAACAGCACCTGTCCTATTTCTGTGACTGGATTATGGTCATTGCTAAAAATATGTTGATTATATGGTCAAAGCAAGAGCTGTGGCATTAGTTCTAGTTTATATTTCTGCATGCAGTCCTGTGTATGTGTTACAAGTTGCAGCAATCGAGTACATTTTGTTTGTTAGCAACTACATGGTGCTAACAACCTGAGAGCTGTGTTTTGGCTTAAAATCATCTCTTTAATTTCCTTATTCTTTCACATTCCTCTTATTTCAAAATAACAGTGCCTTCTTTTTCTGTGGATAAAATAAGAAATGTGTGCAGATGCTCCCATTCAAGCAGAGTTGTTTGGGTTAATTTGAAAAAGTGAGAAGAGAGGCATTTTGAACAGAACTGTCATGGACAAGGCCTGAGGAAGTCCTTTTCCTTGCTTTTGTTGTGCAGAGTAGCTGATTATATCATAAAAGTTCTTATCAGCTAGTCCAGAGAGAAAGGCAAACTGCTCTCTTCACTTTCGAGACACCAGTGCCTGGTGTCTTTGAGATGTCCTTGAGCCCCAAGATATCCCTACCTGGCTGAAAGGTTGAGACATGAGGCTCTCAGGTGATCCATGCTGTGATTCCAGTGGGCAGGGCACTGGATACTGCTGAGTGGGTGGCTGAACTGAACTCCTGTGATGTGTTTTATTCCTTGACAAAGTGATGATAATTAGTTTTCGGCTTTTTGCTTTTCTGTCTTTCTGGTATCAAAGTAATAAAGCGGTAACTCCATGGAGTGCAGATCCAGCTTTGCTCTCTTTAATTATCCAGATAGCAAAAGTCAGCCCGTAAAATGGAAGGTCATAGAATAATATATAACAAGAGTAGTGAAATCCCTGAGGGCTGTGGCTTCTTGCACGTGGAACCAATATCTCAGTTGTGTCAATAAATATTACTCATAGATGGTTCCCTTCTCACATGGTCTCTAGTCCACTTGAGGCCAGTGTTGCTCTGAAATTGGGTTCATCTGGGTTTGCCCTTTTCTGCAGACACTAACAGTGATAGCAGGACCTTCTGCTGTGGGACAGTAGTGGTCATGACACTTCTGCCACTATTTATTCCCTCCTTCGTTTGTAGCACTAATAAATCTCTGTGAATGACTGGAAACATGAGTGTCAGAGAACTGAACACCAGAGAAAGTGGGAAGATTAAATGGTATCTAGCTGGATGGAGAATCTTTGCAGTGGTCCATTCATTAGACACCGAGAAAATGTTTACATCACTTTAACTCATTTTTCACTGATTATCAGTATTTGGTAACTATGTCGTGTCAGTGGACTATTTCAGAATATGCCATAAGGTAAAAAAGGAATTCCCTGTGCCTTTAACAGCAGAATGCAGCATGTACCAACATGAATCTGTTTTTTTGAATCCAGCATGTCCAGGCTTGTCACAGCCACCTTAATGCCCTTTCAATAACACTGTAATTTCTTCAAACAAAAGCCTTTGCATTTTGAACAGAAATATGACTGGCACACAGGCTGTGTTACTGAGTGTGCAGGACAGCCTGACCTAATCATAGCTCCAAGGTCCAGCCTTCTCACCTGTACACTGTATTTTCCTGTTGAGCAGTATGTTTGTTCTGAAGATTTAGGTTTCTTTGAAAATTTTAACATTTTTGTTTTCCTGAAGCCTGAGTTGTTATTTAAAGTCTAGTTCTCCAATTTTCTTTTCAGAAGAAAATTATTGCCCTTCTGTTTTTTTGATGACCTGAGACTGACTGCAGATTAGACCCTCTGTACTCATTTGTGCCATAGGAACACAGTTCCCAAAAGAAGGAAGGTAATTCTTTACCCTAAGCAATAAACACCTTGTGTTAGGCAAAAATACCAATGTAATACAGTGGTTTAGCATCATCAACCTGCACCTGTTGGATCACTGCACTGGAGTAACAGAGTTATGGATGCTGGAGATCATCTCTGGAGATATCTGGTCCAACTCCTTACTCAGAGTAGGATCACCTACAACAGCTTGTTCAGGGCCATGTTTGGTTTTCAATATTACCAAAGATAAAGAAACCACAACTTCTCTGTGCAACCATTCTAACGTCCCACCCTCATGGTAAAACTATGTTTTAAGTGTTTTATGTATCTCAATTTGTGCCTGTTGCCTCCTGTTCTTTTAGTGGATACCAGTGCTTATATTTAGGAATTAAAACCTAAGCATTTAGCTGTTTCTGTTTGGAATTATGATATCCTTTAGTAAAATTTCATTAAGTCAGGAGCTGGAAAAGAAAGGACGTTTTTGTTTTTTCCCACAAGATGCTTCCCCACTCTCTCATTTGAAGTGCTGAGTCCTGCACTTGGGTCACAACAAGCCCTGAAGTGCTGCAGGCTGGGACAAGAGTGGCTGGAAAGCTGGAAAAGAACCTGGGAGTGCTGGCGACGGTGGCTGAACATGAGGCAGGTGTGCCCAGGTGACCAGGAACACCAGTGGCCCCTGGGCTGTACCAGCAATAGTGTGGCCAGCAGGACCAGGGCAGTGATGTCCCTCTGTGCTGGGCACTGGTGAGGCCACACCTCAAATCCTGGGTTCAGTTTCGGGCCCCTCATGACAAAAAAGACATTGAGGGGCTGGAGAGTGTCCAGAGAAGGGAATGGAGCTGGGCAAGGGTCTGGAGCACAAGGCTGGTGAGGAGCAGCTGAGGGAGCTGGGGGAGCTCTTGCTTTCCAAACTCTCTGAAAGGAGGGTGGAGCCAGGTGGGGGTCAGGCTCTGCTCCCAGGGAACAAGTGACAGGAAAAGAGGAAATTGCTGAAGTCGTGCTGGGGGAGGTTTAAACCGGATATTAGGAATTTTATTTTTTTCTCGTGGAGAGGGTTGTCAGGCATTGGAACAGGCTGCTCAGGGAAGTGGAGTCACCATCCCTGGACATCCAAAAATGTGTGGATGTGGCACTTGAGGACATGGTTTAATGGTGAACATGGTGGTGGTGCTGGGTTGACAGTTGGACTTGATGATCTTAAAGGTCTTTTCCAACCTTAACAATTCTGTGATTCTGTAGTTCTATGATTTCCAGGTCAGGAATGCCTGAAGGCTCTAACTTGGTGACACAACCCTGGGCTAGTTCCCTGCTGACTCCCCAAGCTGAGCTGAACTGTGAATGACAGACCATGTTCCTCACAGGGACAGTGAGACTCACCATGGTATCACTGGGAAAATCACTCTTCTTCCTACTGGGTTGCCTTTTCTCTTGTTTTATGGAGAATTTTGGTATCTGTTGAGAAAATTCTGTTTAGGAATGTGTATTAATGGTTCAGAACATGAAGTCACAGGACAAATCTAACTTTAAGCATGTATAATTTGAAGAGAGCAGAACCACATGGATGTCCAATCAGAAGTAATTGGTTAAACTGGTGCTTTGCTGAACAGAGCTGAGCATTTCTTACTATACCCATAATCTACAGAGGAAAAACAACTGTATTTGCAATTTTGGGCTCTTGGATATTTGTAAGCATAACTGGGTGTCCAGATACCTTCCAGCAATGGAAAGCAGTTAGTCTTCTAATTGACTCCAATATAGCACATAAGGCTGGTGTTAAGCCATATCTTCTCCACCAAGGTTTGCAGGTAGTAAGGTAAATTCAGGCTGAAGCCAGATGGCAGGTGTAACTCTCCATGTGTACACAAAATTATAGTAATTTGGCTTTTTATGCCATTTTAGCCTTTAAAAATATTTTAATAATAAATCTAATGGAAGTAAGCAAATATTATTTTGGTCTTATGAATAAGCTTAGAAGAAGTTCGAGTGATTCATAATCCACCTTTTAAATAGTGTTAACTGAGCAACCTGAGCAAGGAAAAGATCCAAGAACTATTTTCAGAGTTTTCCAGTCTTGGCAGATTTACAGACCAAGATGCTGAAGTTGACATGTACACAGCAGGAAATGACTCATGGGGAGCCAATATCCTACTGTGATACCTGTTTTGATAATTAAAATGAAATTAATGGTTGTTTATTCCTGCAAATAGTCTTGAAATACCTTACAAGTACAATTAAGTATAGAAATACCGGTCTGGAAAATCAAGTGATAAGATGTGCTCCCGCTCTCAGTCTTATCTAGACTATCCCTAACAGATGCTTCTTTGGGAACATTCAGTGATGCCAATTCAGCACCTATATCAATTCGTGTCTGTCAATGCTTAATTATTATCCTGAGACAAACATCTTCCTTTATTAAAATTCTGTTGCTCTGAATTATGCTATTTTTCTTTTTAATAGACAAGACCTCTATGTTTGTAGAAGACACAGACCAAATTTCTTTCAGTCTTTGCTTTCTTAAATGAAACAAATTCAGTTCCTTCAGCTTGCCTTCAAGTTTGAGTCATGATTTCTAAATGTTGAGTGGTTTGGTGTATTGTGGTTTGGTTTTTGTTTGTTTTAGGGGTGGTTTTTTTGACCTTTTCCAGTCTTTCTCCAGTTAATTTATATGATTCTTAAGCTCCAGTTCGGAGGTACAGGTAGAGTAAACAACAGTGCCAATAAAAACTACTACAGCAAGTGCCTCTTTAATTCATTTATCCAACTCTAGTCACTTTATCTGCTGTATTCTAACATACTTCTGAATCCTTTAACATTTATATGGTTCCTCTAGCCCGGGTGTTTTCCCAATAAATGCTTCAGTGACAGTCTCAACCATTTGCGACTTGCCCATTTGCAAGCAGGTGTAATGCAGTAGTATTGCACAGTTTGCAGCTGCCATTCGACTTGTAGAGCGTTAGGTTTCTCTTCTGTGAGAATTTAGGTTTCTCTTCTGTGAGAATTTAGGTTTCTCTTAGTGGTGTGATCAGATTCTGATCACCCCTCATTGAAAACAGCCTGGTTTTGGAGTCAGAGAACTGCTCTGACATAAATCCAGTGTGGAGGAGACCCTCTCCAGTGCTTTTGCTCTGCTAACTCAGAAAATACGGATACATCTCTAACACCTCCACACCACTGTGCAGACCCAGCGTGGCTCTATGGCACCCTCCTCCACCCTGTCACGTACAGCAGACTGGTAATCTCTTAAGACTTAACAAATAAACCTAATAGCTACTAACTCTTATTTCTGAGGGGGAAAACTGTGTTGTGGATCTCTTCACAGCTGGATTTATGCCTATCCGAATTACTCTCTGTGTGTGTGTGTGTGTGTGAAAAGATTAGTGACGGCCGTTCTGTTACAGATAACACCCAGTCCCCCGACTATCAGTCACGAGCAGAACGTGTGTTTTAGCTGCAGGGAAAGCAGTTTGCTTAATCTTTTGGATACAAGGGATAAAAGGTCTTGCTTCCAACCCTTCCTCACTCAGGCACCTGCAGAAAGGTCCGTGAATCAATTCTGAGCTGGTGCTCCTGTGCCCCGCTCAGCACGTGGCTCCAGCCCCAGCGCTGGCCGGGCACAGCACAGTAGCGTAGCAACAGCTTCAAAATACAGACCTGTATTATCTAGGAAATTGTCCCTTCACCGTGATTGCAGCAATAGCAAACACAGTGTAAATAATGTAGTTCACACCAAGTGAAAATTAAAACGGGATTTATTTACTCATTTATTTTTCTTCATCTATGTTTCATCTTGTGACACCCTCTTTGATGTTCTAAAAACAAGGCTCTTATCCCAGCATGGACTGGGACTGGTTTTTTCTTTTGAAACATCTCAGCACCTACATTTTTGGAGTGAAAAATGTTTGGATTTGTGGATTGATTACTTCTTTGCTGGCATTGAAAACTTATCTGTGTAGCAGTACTGTCACCTGTTAAATTGATCCTGTCCAAAGCAGAGTGATTTGTATTATTTCTAATTGGTTATTTCAGAAGTACCTAAGGAGCAGCTCTACTGAGACTAAAATTTTACAAACACAAAATAATGCATAATCCCTGCAGAGCAACAGGTGATGATATATGTCAGTTATTCTGGAGTCTGCAAGAGGAAAGCAGCTTTTCTGCTCTGCTCTTTTCTTTAGATATCAAATGTTGGATTTGGCTCATCCAACTGAAGGTGTGTCTGTAAGCCATTAACTACACCTCTGCAGGATGTGTAGTCTCTTTTTGCAACAAAAATCTACCTGAAATAGCACAATGGGATGCTAATTCCTGTGGCCAAGTGCAAGCACCACCTGTAGGGTGAGGTTACTGATTAGGTAGAATCCGTTCATTGTGCAGAGCGGGGCCTAATTCAGTTTTCCAACCACAAGCATTCCGTGCTGGTTTAGATGTCTAAAGGCTTTTTCCTGGCCTCCAGCTGCCTCTGCAGGCCATGGGTGTCCCACAGATCCTGTCTCATATATATTTACGGATTTCCTCAGCTATCCAATCAAATGCTGCTGGATATCTAGGTTTAGGCAACTGCATCAAGCCATAAACTTTCACTGAAAACAATGGCGTGGTTACCTGAAGTCAAATAAACTGAATGCCACCAGTGACAGTTTAAATACAAATCTTGGATTACTAGATTAGATTAGGAATGAATTCTGGTAATGGACATCTGGAAACAAACTTCAGATTGATTAATTTTTTTTTTCAGGCAATTTGATTTCCCTTTTTGTTTCAGTGTCCACACTCAGCAACAACTGACGTGCAATAGTGATCAAACATTGTGATGTTGGGCACTTCTGCTGTTCACTGTACAGTCTAAATTAACTAGATAAAATAATCTAATACATTTTAGCATCTTTCCAAGGCTGAGAACCAGTACTCTTCCTTTAACTTCAGTCAACTTTTATCTGTTTTATTTAACAGCAATCCCCATATATGTGTCTTTCAACTGTATTTGGTTTAGAATTACTTTTTATTTTGGACACCACAGTAGAAGAGCCAACTGAACATACTAGATTTTAATTCCTAGGTACCACTTCAAACACAGCTTAAGATTTTAATTGTGAAAAGAAAAATTGTTTGTTTCTTTGGGTCATAAGACCCTGTATTGGAAGGAAATTTTCCACTGTTCTGCCACTGTATTTACTGGTTCACTTAGAAATATTTTCGGTGTCCTCTCATACCCTTGGTTGTGGCTGAAAAGAGACACATAAATATTTTTCTATATTGGTGGCAATTTTAAAAATATTTAGTGCTTAATGGGAAATGTTATGAACCTTTATGAAACTGCCTTCTGTGGAAAAGAAAAGCAAGGAGGAAGTGTGTCACTGTAAAATGAGTCATTGATTTGCCATCTGCAGGTATGATTTTTATATTTGGATCTCTAGACGATCCTTTTCATATCAATTAATGAAACAATTGTAGTTGAATTTTTACTGTTGGTACGTCTCTGATAATGTAAGACGTCAGTGACATTCATGACATTACAATGATGTGATCAGGGACAGATGAGAAGGGAATTGGTCAGTGCACAGGTCTGGTTTCAGTGCATCCAGCAGTCTTTGGAACCAGGATTTTGATTCAGAAGTTGATTGATTTTCTGTTGCAGCCTCCATGCAGGTGTTAATGAAGTAAAACTCAAGAACACATCTTCTGAGAGAAAACCATTATCTTCCTGCTTATATGTTTATAAAAGATGAGGCACAGAAAGGTAGAAATCTGCACACTGACCGAGATGGTTGCTTTGGGGATTCTGGGTAATCTGAAAAAAAATTCATGGGACTGGATGTGACTCTTTGGGACATGAAATCGAGTATTCTGTTACAGACAGCCTCATCATGTAATACTTAATTCATAAAGTGATCAAGGTCTATTTAGAAACTATTACTATTATTATTCATTTTGGAAGTGCGTTTCAGAATGTCACTGCTCTGAAGGTTTGACACTTTAATTTCCAAATTACCTTTATTCATGTGCAGCTAAAACATCCTTGCTCTTGTGCCAGCATGGTCCATTAGCATTCATTCATGCATTTAGTTCTTTTTAAAATCAGTTTAGGCTTAGACAACCTCAGATGTTTTGAGGCTAAACCAGCCAATCCTTTTTGTCTCCATTTCTGCCAGTCATCATAGTAATCCCCTTCTGCACATCTTTTCTTTCCACAAAGGTGCCTTTTTTTTTTTCACAGCTGCATTTTGTCTCAGGTTGATTCTGCTTTTATAGCTAAACTAAACAAGCAGCAAAAAGATTCTTTTAATAACCTCCTGGTTTAAGATATCTATGATTGTTTAAGTAAACAAATTCTATTTGAGGTGAAATGTCTATGTTACTGTGCTTTGGGAGATCTCAACACTGTGTCCCTGTAGCTTGAGGGCTGGTTGAGCAGCAAATGGAAGGAGTGGGAGCTTTGCATCTGAAAACAAAGGTATTACTCACTCCTCTGACCTCTGCTCACATGTATTTGTATCATTTTTGGATTTATTTTAAAAACTATTTGGTTAAACATCTGGCCAGGAGAAGTGTCTTATACTTGCCCCACATTTATCTTGCTCTATAAATATGTATATCCTTAGCTGTCATACTGATACTTTGGGTGGCCCCTCATTGCAAGAGGGTCTCTGTTAGCCAGAAATGGCCAGTGAGGTGCCCAGATAATACTGGCAAGTCCTCAGTAAACAGGAATACTAGGAGAAATAATTTAAACTTAAAAAGTTTTTATTTTTCTTAATGTCATCAGAAATTCTTCCTAATTTTAATATCTATTAGCTAGGAACTTTCCAGATGAGTCCTGGACAAGATAATTCAGGAATACTGATTTACATAGAGTAGACTTATTGATCTAACAGTCCTTATTTTAGGTTCTTTTTGTTTGTTTGTTTGTTTGGGTTTTTTTATATATCACAGTGTGATTCAGGCATGGCAGATAACCTTTCTTGTACATTTCATGGACTTTTTCACAGGCCATCAAAAAGCACCATTAAAAGTGAAGACAGCACACATATCCCAGTTGTTAAAAAAAAGAAGTGCTGCAGCACACTGAATGCTGTGATGCTTATCCATGAAAAGAATAAACCTATTCTCTTATATAGTCTTATGTGCCTAATGTTTAGCTACAAGAACTTTAATTCACATTTTTCTCACCATTTTAAATTAATTTCTCAATGCCCTAAGTTACTACAAGGTCATATTTCCATGAAAAGTTACTAAAAGAATATACCGGATTAAGGTCCAGTATCAAAAATCTGTTACACACCACGTGGCCCGTTTTGAAGAGGCACCAATCTGTCTTCCCTTTCTTTGGTGAGCCCATGGATTTGTAAATAATCACAGTAAGTAGTTTCTAGTTACACAGTACATAGTTACCCAGTGACATAAAAAACACCACCTTTGTAAAAACACCACAGATTGATTTGTACGTATATCATACTGAATGATTGCATAATTTATTGGACTTCGTGAGGCACCTTAAATTCACTAATTTTCACCAAGTATAGGCAGGATGCTTATCTGTTGAATCAGTAGCTTCCTCATGGTGCTGACTCTTCGTGTCCTTGGAATGCTGGCGCCTTGCGGGAACCCTTATAAAGAGCAGCCGAAGTTCAGAGCAGCACATTCAGAGTCATTTGGCTCCTCCCTGTGAGATTGCTGTGAGTGAAGTTTGGCCGGAGCAGAGTTTCTGTGCGGCCCCGGGCGCGGATTGGCCCCGCACCCGCGGCTGATAACAGCTAAAAATAGCCCCGGTATAAAAGCCCGGCCAGCAGCTCCGCCACCCTGGTATTCCCTCCTCGACTGCCAGCCAGGGAGGAGACCGTGCTCTCCAAGTCCCTGCAAGGATGTGACCAAAGAACACCCTGCTGCCTAATTCCGCTTAACAATTAACTTGTCAAGACTGGACTGTGTGACTCACGGGGATGGTAACCAAGGACTGTTTTACAAAAAAAAAAAAAAAAAAGACACAGACTGAAGGCCAGATTTTCCAAGCGGTTTTCCAAGCAGAGCGTGACAGGTGGGCTGGTGGAACGTCTTTGGAAGCGTGCCCGTAGAATATTGCGTACAAGAACGTTGTATTTATATTCACATAATCACCTGTATGGAGAGCGTACTCTGTGATGATGGAGTTCTGAACACTTGGGAAAACAAATGTATTTTCATATGACAATGGTTTGACTAAGCTGGCATTGAGGAGTTCAGGAGTCTATTCTTAGCTTGCTGTTGATTCTGGGGAAATTGGGTCATTTCCTTGCATTTTTGTTCACTTTCAAGCTTTTGTTTTAAGCTGTAGGCTGGGGGATCAGTGACTTCAGTGGCTGAGTGCATTGCAAGATAAATCTTTGGGTGTCTGAAGTCCTTTGGATGAATAGAGAAGACACCAGTGTTGAAGAGCTCCCTTTTTAAAGTCCGGCAAAAGTTACACTGATTTGAAAACGGAGGGTAAGGAGGGAAAGAATTAGGAAGCATTAAAAATCAGTGGCACTATCAGCCCTATCAATAGTGAACTATTCCCACATGTATTACTTCCAGTGGTTCTGAGTCCTCATCTTTGATTTTCTGAAGCTTTGCACTATGAAGTTTGTATGTGTGGATTCCCTCTCATTTTATTTACAGCATTTTAATGTTTTTTTGGTTTACAATAATACAGTGTAAGGTTTATAATATCTTGGGAGAGTGATAGATGACCTGGCTAACTTGCTTTCAGTTTTGATTCTATACACTTAATTATCTGAAAAGGACTATCAGTTACCTCTTAATTTGTTCTTTAATTGCTAGATCTCTCATGGCAAGTGAGATAATTACAGAGGGTGTTGGTTTGATAGTTCTGTAGCCTAAAGTCATCTTCTTCTGGTCACGGGACCCAGCATGGTCAGAGGTGACAGAAACTCCCTCACAGTGACTGCCACCTAGTCAAGATGCAGAGCTGAGTGAAGTCGAACCTCACAACACTCCCAACCTCATCCTCCTGAACGCTGCTTTTCCTTTCTGAAGGTCAATTTTCGGCATGAACCTGTAGTCAAGCCTTAACTGGAGAGTCTCTGTTTGCTGCTGTTCTCTGCAGGGGAATTTAGGTTTTCTCTCAACATCATGAGATACCTTTACATATATTTATTAATTAGTCTGGTATCCACTCTGACTTGCTGCTTGGCTAGAAATGGGTAGAAGTTGCTAATAATGAATAAAGGGGTCCATATCTCATTAGAACTTTTCTGACTGATATAGGTCGCACAGGAAAACCTGGTCCATTTTCTACAGAATTGTATCAGAGTTGTCACCAAGATCAGAGCAGTGAGAATGCAAAGACAACCTGGGTTTTGACATTTTCATGGTCTGTGAGGTTGCTCCCAGGTCTTGCAGCTGGTGACTTTGTTACAAAAGTGATACCTGCTACACATTCTGTGAAAATTTTGTGGTTTTGGCAAAAGGTGACAGGTTTTTGGAAAATCTTCCATTTAGGAGGAAAAAACCCTTGTCTTTCTAGTTAGATTAGCCAGTACTCCCAGTTCTGACAGACTTAAACAAGGCACCACTGTTATTTACACTGTGCTCAGTGCTGAATTTCACAAAAAAAATTACTTTCGGTCTTAAGCCAACCTCCTTTTTTAAGAGTTGCCACCAACATCTTTCACTTAAGGATGTGGGACAGGTTCTCCGAAGTCCTAATGACCTGGGTTTGATGGCCACTAGCAAAAATCTGTTAATGTGAAAGTGTATTTGCAGAAGAGAAGTTCACATCTGTGCTTAACTAGCCACCTTGCTTCAATTCTTTCTGGATGTCTGCATTAACTCTGCAGTGAAAAGGGCCCCAAGCAGAAAAAAAACCCCAAAACGAAAATGGAGTATCACCAAGTGAACTTTAGGTGTTGCAAGATGTTGAACTCTTACTTTGAAGTTCTTAGGAAGGAAGAAAAAGAACAAAGAACCCACCGCTCATTTCATAACAGCTTGAGGTGATGCACTAAGGCAAGTGAGCTGGCAAACTTTGTGGAAACTTTATCACAGAAGAAGTACCAAAAGGTGAAATGAAAAATGAATGAAGGCAATTTATTAAAGAGAATGGAAGAGTTCTTGAGTTCACTGTGAGGCTCAAGGTCAGCCCAAAAAATTAACCCAGGCAAGCAGGGCTGCCATTGACCAGAGGCATCACCATTGCAGAGGTTAAACTTTGCTGCCACAGAGGGATGTAAGGGTGTTGAGCCCTGCTATCTCACACTGATCAAGTGTGTGCTTTTCAGGGAGCAAAAATCCAGAGGCCCTTTTCTTAAGCCAAACAGTACATGCACCACAGAGGATCCTGAAATCCACGGTGCAGATCCATGTACATAACCTGCCGTGCAGGTACTGATGCCAGCATGTGAACCCATGGGGACTAGCGTGAGTCATGAGTAATTTCAAACTGAGCTTCTGAAGGCTTCACCTTTTAAAAATAATAAGCATCAGAACATAGAAAGTAATTTCAGCTTTCAGCCAAATTGTTTGCTGAGCAACAGTGTGAAACACAAATGTATCCAATGAAATCAGCAGCATTCTTTGAGCCTTATTTACGGGGAGGAATTGAAAACTAGCCTGAGATGTACATGAGTTGTACATACCATTTTGAACACTTTCTGTAAATAACAATTCGTAAATTTGGGATGAAAGTAGTGTGTTGTGTGCTTGCCTTTTGTTTGGGGGGATTTAATCCTAATTTGCATGCTCATGCTTCAGATCCTAATAATTTAGACTTAATTTATGACAAGAAGCATACAAAGAAGGGAACAGAAATCGTCGAAATAGGGACTTGCAATATGAACTCCTGTAAAATAAAACAGGAATTGGCATTACTTACTCTGTTGCAGACTTGGAAGTAAAATCGTGTAATTTTTATTCTATGACAGCAGTGAGTCAACAACAATGGGTACATCTCACTTACCTGGTGCTGTTTTTCTTCACCACACCTAATAGCATGGAGGATGTTTTTGAAAAGCAAGGGCTGAGGATTTCTACATTTCTCCTTTCATCAGCTGCACTATCCATGTAGCCCACAGTTTGGGACAATCTGTCATGCTCTCCATTGTATCTCCTACAATGCCACTTTCCAGAGCAGTCTCAGTCCTGGTTGGAAGTATCTTTTGTTTTTAATTGAAATGTCAGTTTTGAAATGATAGTAAAAATAGAGGAATAAACCACTACCCTCTGGAAGCCTCTGTACTGAATGCAGCATTAGGAGATGATTTTGTACCTTTTCAGAGCCACTTCCTTACAAATGGATACCTGTGGCTGCCTCAATGTGAGCACTGAGATCATTATCCATAATGAAATCCCTCTTCACACTGAACAGCAGCAGGTTTTTCTCTTGAAGGTGTTAATGCTTATTAATGTTACAGCAAAGTTTGATGCTGCATCCATGTGAAAACATAATTATATATAAAAATAACTCCATGGTTTTGGACTAGAACTTTGCAAAACTCCAGTCTGAGCTGATTCATTCTGCTAAACAGAAGAGTTCCATCCAGATAATTTTAGAGCTAAAATAATGCTTTTTAATAAAAAGATAAAGGAAGAGCTGCTGTAGCTCATGGCTGTGATGGGTTCATAATATCTGGGGATGGGTATAGAGTGGGTTATCTCAAACTGGCCAGTTAATGGAGTGCAAAGTTTTCTGGCCTAGGCTTTTCCGTCCTTTTCCATTTCTTGGGACATTCAGGCTGCACACTTGTTGTATCTCTTGATGTCTTTTCTTCCATTACCTTGAGTGGGGGAAAATTTACAAGAAGGAACAAAATCACAGTTCTTCCATCAAACCAACACATTTTGAGGTACTGTACATCTTTGGAGTCAAGGCAAGGTATCTGCTCACCCAGTGTTGGCATGAGGCTGATGAGAAGAGCTTTGTATGTCCTTGCATGTCTTGTACATTTGGGATGGGGAACCTGCTGTCTGGCCCCAAATATCTGGCCCCAAATCCTTTTGATTTTTCTGAAATTCAGACAAGAAGTTGATAGCGACACATTGTAACTCAAGTGAAAATTAGAATTATTGGATTGATTCCTTGCAGTTGTTAACTTGTTAAGTGTGTTGCGTGTCAAAACTACTAGCATCCAAAAAATGCAGTTGCAAATTGCCAGTAATTCAGAACTGTCTCTGGAAGAGATGTTTTCATAACCCGTTCAAACCAGCCTGGCTGCTGCTTAGGTGGGGGGTTTTTTGGCAACTAAGCAGTTAAATAATTCCCTGTTAAAATCATAGCCCCAAATTCCATTTACTGCATTTACTGCAGCTGCACCAAGTTTTTACTTCTTTGCATCACAACAATGAAAAATGTTGCCTGTGTCATATAAAACTTGCAATACCTGCTCTCATGGAACGAGCTGGATGGAAGCACTGGGGGATGGATGTGCTTTGTGTCCTGATCCTTCTGGGTAATGTAGCGGTCTGCTGGAGAACGGCATGATAGAGTTACATTCTGGATGCTTGGCCTCTGCTTCACCCCCTCGGGACAAATCTTTGCTAGAAGTGAAGCTTGGATCAAGCCTGTGAAAGCTGATAGTGCATCAGAGTTCACCTACAATAGAGGTCTTATGTGGGGACGTGGCTGTTCCTTTTCTGAAGCTGTCCTTTTCTTTTATTAATGGGATGACGTGCTCATATTCATTTCTATATCTCATAAACCTCAAACTATAATGACTTGGCTTATGAGGAGTTCATAATTCAGTGTCTAATGTTCTTGCGTGTAACTCAAAGCCTCTGCTACTTCTGACTTGTGAGAAAATGATAGGCCAAACTAAGTGACTCATTCTTTGCAGTAAAATGAGAGTGTACTAATTATTTATCAGTGTGTTACCCTTAATTTGGCTGAAGAAAGAGCTGATTTCATAACACACAAAAGAGCTGTGTAGACAGTAAAAACCATTATAGTCAGAAAGGTTCCACCCAGATGTAAGTGATAAGTCAGTTTTATATGACAGAAAAGCAGTAAATGCATTAATAGATTCCTAAAGCAGTGCGCATATATATATTTATGCATCTATATATATTTCCTCCTACTCACTGCCTTCGACAATGTTTATCCTAAATTCAGCTTTCAGAATCTCTTTTTAAAAAAACAACATTATATGAACAAGTTATGTTGTCTGTTATGTTTGGTCTCTTCTAGGGATTCCATGGGGCTATTTTTGAAAAGCAGAGGGGTTTTTTTTGAGGTGGGCTGGCTCATTCTTTCTGTGGATACCTAAAAGCCCAGCTGGAATACCAGATGTGTGGTATTGACTCCTCAACTTCTGTAGCCTCTGAGCACCCCATATCAAGTCCTGGGGCAGGGAGTGAGTACAAGGTGGTGCCTTATGGGTGGAAGCAGATGGGGAAGGCACCGTCCAGTGGCAGCACTGCCCAGAAACACCCTGAACCAGGTGGGCTCTGGCCCGTTCCTGCAGTAGTTTATATCTGGGTTAGGATGGAAATGGCTGCAGGGCACCTTCGCTCCCTTTGTATTGCAAAGTTTCCCTTCTGCTTAGCTGAGCCCCAGCACAATGATCTTCACCTGCAAACTAATTATAACACACCATTAAACCCAGACAGTAATTGGGAGGGAAGGATTTGAATGTTTTGACACGTTGAGTCTCCACTGAAATTGCTACATCTAGAGTTTGACTTTCAGAAACACAAGGCACGCACAACTACTGGAGTGAGGGATGGCACGTGCACAGGAATCAGGCACTAAAGCCATAGATTTCTTCTACTTAAAAAGTACTGCAGGATTTGTCTGACCATTATGTGTTTATCTCATTACTCTGGGCTCAGTGGAAAAAATTAGACACTTCTAGGGCACATTTTTTCATTCTAAAATAGACATCTAAATAGGTCACAATGCATCACAACTTTTAAGTGCCGATATTTTGGAAGCTGATTTTTTTTCTACATTTTGGTTTAGCATTAGCAGCATTACCTCATTACTGTGCTCAGAGCTGGCAGTATCTTCTCTTCCAGAGCCAAGAGAGATGGTCCTGTGATATAACTTGTTCAAACTACTTGCCTCTATCGAAACAATGTTTTCAGTGAGGCTGGAGCTACAGGTAACCTCAGTCAAGATGACCCATTTCCCATTGTTCCCAAGAACTCACATTAAAGGGAAATTATGTCACCACAAAGTGCTAAAGCAGAACAACTTTTCAGCAAACCCCTAAAGCTTATAATTGTATAGTTAATAATGCATTATTTAGGGATGCATTTTAGAGATACGGTGATTGCTCTTAAGTTTTTGGCAGACTTTTATAACTGTAATGCATAATTACAATGCAATGATTCTTTCTGCCACATGTAAGTACACTTAGCCCATGTCCTTGGAAACTTGCCGGCAGGCCTAAGAATAATTGTACTCTAAATGTTTGGTAATTAATGTGCCTAGTCCAAAAATTACATGTAAAAATTTGAAATCAAAAGAGTAATAACACTTAATTCTCTTATAGTTAACCTTCCAGTTATTTGAATGAGTGCTAATTAGATCTAAAAACCATAAGCATACTTTTACAGTAATCATAATGATGATTATGTTGTAATTACAGTTGCAACAGCATAATGAGATTTACCTGTTAACCATTTCAGTCCTTCATGGCGTGCACATGAAGCAGCTGTTGCGGGAAAATTCCCACAGAACTTACCCAAAGGGCCACGGAGGTGTTGGCTTTGACTGCTCTGGAGCTGTGTCAAATGCCTAGAGGTCATGGAGGGAATTGGAGATCATCACAAAAGCACACAGCTAAGAGCACTTTCAGGAAAGGCGAGTGTTTGATCATGTCAAAACCTTCCCCAAAAGGCCTCTGTGTGTCAGAAGGGGAAGGTAAAACTGCTCGTGACTGGCAGCTCGAGCTGCCAACAGCCTGTGAGCCAGAGCTTTGGCAGTCCTGAAACAGGGTCGGGGGCAGAAGCACAGGAAGGGACTTCCCAAGGGCAGGAGGACACAAAGTCCCTCCAGGCAGGGATGGGGATGAGCAGGAGGTGCCATTGACCCCTCTGCCTCTGCCCACTGTTCTTTCCTGTGCCAGTGCTCCCTCCCTTCGTGCCTTTTGGCTGTGTCAGGACTTTCTATAGGTGCCACCTCATGCTCAGGGCTGCTGTGTGGTGCCCTCTGAGTCACGCAAGGAATGCAGGGTGAAGGAAAGGGAGTAGAGATGACAGCAGCACGTCAGCAGCAGGCTGGGGCCCTTGGAACTGTTCTCCTGTACTCCACCCAGCGAATCATCGCTCTCCTGTCCCCCCTCTACAATCAGCACCCCGAGGGACACGCTGAGAAATATCTATGGGACCCAAACATTCCCATTCCTCCGCTCCTGAGCTCCATCGGCAGTGGTGGCATCACAGGTGCTTTCTCACCTGAGTATTCAGTTTTGGCTTCTGTACCACACACACGGTGGGGGTTGCTGAGGCAAAGCTCTGCTTTTCTGCCCATTCCTTGCATTGATCCAACAGCCAGTGCACAAGCTCTTTCTTCCTTACCTTTCTTAGCAATAACAATATTAGGATTTTGAACAGCTAGAGGCAGGACAAACACCTTTCAGAAAAGCAGGGAAAAACATCGCTATTGCTTAAAGCAACTAACCCAGCCCCGCTGCAGGACTTCCTTCTTCCCTGTCCCTGGTGCTCGCAGCTGTACAATAAGGGAGGGAACAACAGAAATGCTGAAAACGGGGAAGAGCAGAATTATTTGCCGAGAGACTGATCCTGCCGTAGGTACCAGGAGCTTGTCTCCGCCCCTATGAGTTTAACCCCACCCTCTTTTTATGCTCCGGGCTATTTTGGGCAGGCAGCGAGGGTTGCAGCTCTGCTCAGAGCCCCGCAGCACTTGTTGCTCTGAAGAACTGCCGTAACAGGGACTGCTCCTCTGCTGCCTGCCCCTTCTTAATTGTTATTAATTTAATAACCTGAAAACTTGTTTACTCCACTGCTTTCGAGCTTTATCATTACAAACGATGTTTTAAGAGCTTTGTGAGAGCGGTTCAGAAGGGAAACTCACACGCCGTGCAGTTGAAACCTCCTTTTGCCACTTAATAGCAAGAGATCAGCTGGGAGCCTTGGGGGTGAAAAATGACAGACTCTGTTGCTGCTAATGGGGAAGGAAAGGACCCTGAAATTGAGCTCTTTGTCAAGGTAAGTTGCGCTGTGAACTGGACACTGGTGTGACTCTCGGATCGGCTCAGCTTCTACTGAATAATCAAACTTTAATTTTCTGGCGCTGAGCGAAAGCGGTGCTGTGACAGCCTGTTATCTCTCGCACACATGCTCACTCTGCTTTCTTCTTCGTGACATTAGAATTAGGTAATGTTGTGGAGGGAGAGTCAGAGTTCCTGTGTTTTATTGTTAATTCTCTCCTCGTGAGTTTGTTCTGTTATTCTTAGCCTGCTGCCTGCAATGTACTGTGTCCTAACTTTAGACTTGAGGCTGTAGGCTTCAGGTTTTGCTCTATGAATCCTGACTTTCTTTTCCATTTTTGGGAAGAGCTGAGGGGTACCAGGATTGGGTACCTCAGCAGAGGCTGTCAGGTCTGAAATGCTGATGGACCATAAAACAATAAGGATTGAGATAAGATGTCAGTCTTCTGATTATTTACTGCAATACTTTCTTTTTTTTTTCTAAACCAGTGAAAACTAAATCAGTTTTTACTGTTGGTTTCCTCAGCCTGAAGCTCATTCTGATTTTATAGAAGAGTAACTGAGAACAGAAACCAATTTAATGAAAATAGAGAAAAATGAGTACACCTGTTATGTGTTAGGGTTTCAGAATGTTTCAGGTTGTGTACAACTGTTGGTCTCAGGCTGTGAAAATCTTACCATGAAAACCAGTGGCACAGTTGAAACCCATGACACATACAACCTTATTAATAGCAAACTTGTGCAAACTCTGTCTCAGTGAAGAGCTCAGATTTTTTGATGTTCAGAGTGCTTCAAAGCCTTTACACCCATTGAGGCTGAAATCCCTAAGCCCATGTAAAATCATGGAATGGCTTGGGTTGGAAGGGACCTGAAAGATCATCTTGTTCCAGTCCCCCTGCCATAGGCCGGGGCATCTTCTACTAGAGCAGGTTGCTAAAAACCTTGTCCAGCCTGGCCTGGAACACTTGCAGGTGTTTGGTCTCTCTGAGCCTAAACCACCCCTGTAAATCCATAGGATTATTATTGATATGTGGGAGTTACCTCAGACCCTTAGCAAACAGAGCCCTGAAAGATCAGGAAAGCAAATTCCAACTCCTCCCTTCTGTCAAGATGAGGGTATGTAATTGCTTTGTACTCCCTGATGGATATTTTGGGCTGTAAGTTGAAATGTCAGCCACATCCATGATGTGTATACACGGCCTCTTCACACATCTTCCAAAACCAGTCAGTTCAGGTGCAGCTGCTCTGAATGAGCCAGCAGTGAGGTCTTTTTCCCTAGCAAACAGATTTGACAAGAATTTCAGGTTCATAAGAGCCCCGTAGATCCTTTGTACAGAGAGCTTAATGTTCTAAAATGGACCAGCATGAGTCCACGCAGCCAGACACCTCACCTCTTACAAGTTGTTTCTATCAATTGGAGTTAAATGGAGATGTTTATGGGCTAAAAAATAGGTTGGTGGTGATGTTTGGCACTCTGTCATCAGTCAAATGTGTGCTGGAATGGAAATCCGTAGCTACTGATTTGTTTTAGTGCTCACACTAAAACACTGAGGCTGACATGGATGTTTGTGATATGTGGTTCTTTGACTACATCAGCTGTTAAAGTGAAGGTCATTGCCCAGATTCATTGTGTGAAGCTCTGGATCTATACGATAGTGGGAAAAATGAGGACTGCATTAAACCAAGCCATGCCACCACCTGAAGATTTATAACTCCAGAAAGAACATTTTTAGTAATGTGACTTCCTGCATAATGCATATTACAGGATTGCATAGAGACTCACATAAAACTCAGAGCTGGAGCAAAAGAATTAATTGGTATCTTCCTGGAGACTTTCCATTTAGGTTGAAAAACTGCAATTCTTGATGTTTTGGAAAGATGCCATTAATTTAATTAAAAGTTTAAAAGGTCGTATAGTAAAGCATGTAACCAGAGTATTAAATTATACACCTCAGAAGTTCCAAAATAAAAAGGAGAAGAACATCCAAAGGAGAGACAAGCTGAAAGCTGAAAAACAGGAGCATGTGAGAGAATCAGGAACAGGTGAAAACTTTTCTAGAGGGTGACTTTGCAAATAACAGGATATTAGTAAGGGGAGATAAACAGGAAGGCTGATCCAGGAGGCTCTCTGCTAAGGAGAGGATACTTATTCTGTCTGTTTTAAGGCTGGAAAGAACAGAAAAGTGGCAACTTCTGGAGGACCATGAGATACTGGGACAAGTGGCAAATGTAAATATACTGGACCACACTTGAGGCAAGTTCTAAGAGCAAAGGATGTTGGGATCAATGAGCAATTCCTCATCTGATTTTTGTAGAGCCGATACTTCAGCCAAGGAAAAGGGTTCTGTCCTGCATCCTTGAATGAACACACAGAAAACACAGAGATCAGTGAGAAAATATAGGGCAGTAGATGTGGCCTGGTGGAAACTGTAGCTTCCACAAGCCCAAATAAACCAGAAAGGGCTGTTTTTCACCAGTCACAGTGTCCCTAATAAGAGCATTTTCTGTCTCAGGTTAAAAAAAGAAAGGTGTTACACAATTGGTCTATTTCCCTTTTCTGTTTATCAAGCAGGAGCGCAGGAGCCTCAGACAGACAAGCAGAGAGCGGGGTTGTAACCAAAAGAGCTGCTCTGTAACCTAATGCAGTTTGGCTCGGGATCTCCTGAGCCGCACAGACAGGCTGGGCACCACCAGGACACAGCTGAGCTGCTGTGGCAGGGACAGGTTAGGTGGTTATCACACCTGTTTGTTATCATCCCCATTGATTTCACTCGTTTTCTAACGGTGCCCTAACCTGGATCTGTGAGGTATTTTTTTGTGAACAAGCGTTTGTTCTTGCAAGGTGCTCGATTGAGAGCAAACCCCCCCGAATCTGGGGCAGGACACAAGGAGAGCGATGGTGGGAGCGGCGAGGTCTGCCAGGGAGGTGGTGCTGCCTTGATCAGATGTGCAGCTTGTGCGAGCAGGCCTCTGCTGAATGCTGACACTCTCCAGCAATTCCCTCTCTAAACTCGTTTGACAGGGAATTGGAGGAGGCTGCCAGAGAGAAAGGTTTGATGCTTGGTGTCGCGAGACGCTGGCGGTGGCAGCGCTGGGGAAGGGAGCATGGGGAGGGAGTGCTCACTCTGTGCTTAGCCCAGCTTGTTGTAACTCAGGCTAATTTCAATCCTTTGTGTGCTGGAGAAGCAAAGTGCTTCTGTGTAAATGACAATGTCACCCTGATGGAAGGTATACTTAGCTTTTCCTGGCAATCTTGCACCTGTATGCATGGACATAACGACAGAACTGAAACAGTGCTCCTTTTACATGAACTAATACAATTAAAATCCATAAGGGAGGACCACAGGACTTTTGTGGCTTCTTTGTTTGCAATGGAAACAGGTGTTTGAATGTACATTCCTTGCCTTTCAGGATTAGACTAGTACCTAATATCGAAAGTTAATTTGAAGGGAGAGACATTGCACCCATAGAAAAAAAACCCACGATGCAAAGAAGACTGCATTGTTCAGAATGCAGTCTAGAAAGCAAACAATCCCCACAAGTGGACCAAAGTACATTTCATTTTTGAAATCTTCCAGCTTTAGAAACAGTCTATAACAAGATATATCTTAATCCATATTTCTGATAGTGAAAAAATAGTGATATCATGGTGGTAGGAGAATGTGTGGTAAGCTGTCAGGCAGCTGCTTCTAGAAAGAGTCATTGTTGTGGCATTGATGGATTAATGTTAGGGCTATGTTCATCAGTATCCTGGACTGCACTAAAATCAACAGGACCAGTCAGTCGAGGGAGGTGATTCGTCCCCTCTACTCCACCTGCAGTGCTGCATCCAGCTCTGGGGTCCTCAGCAGAAGGAAGATGTGCACCCACAGGAATGAGTCCAGAAGAGGCCACTGAGTTGATCACAGGGCTGGAACACCTCTGCTGTGAAGACAGCTTGGAGAAGAGAAAGCCCCAGGAAAACCTCATAGAACCTTCCAGTACCTAAAGGGGACTGGAGAGGGACCTTCCACAAGGGCATATAGGATAAAGGGGAATGGCTTTAAGCTAAAGGAGGGTAGATTTATATTAGATATTAGGAAGAAATATACTGTAAGGGTGGTGAGGGCCTGGGACACCCAAAGTTGTGAATCCCTGACAGTGTTCAAGACCAGGCTGGATGGGGCTCTGAGCAGCCTGGTACATTGGAAGGTGTCCCTGCCCTTGGCAGGGAGATTGGAATGGCATGATCTTTAAGGTCCCTTCTAACCCAAACCATTCTAGGATTAGGTGAGCAAGAGCTCTTGCTTAAAAGGTAAAAGACTTTACTTCTCAAGGTGTTCACCCACAGTAACACTGAACACCCCTCTAGGGAAAATGTGAAGGTGCTGCAAGTGTACAAATCAAGAGACCTCTCAAAGGCCTTGAGCTTCCACAGTCACTACTTCAGACATTTAACATGTCCCCATCTGCCAGCTGACCGGGTCCTTTAGGATTATGTCTAAAAGCGATGGCAAGATTTTGCACCAAAGCTACTATTCCTGAATGAATGGGTCAGTCAGAGAGCCTGGCTGCCAGGACAGAGCAGCCATCAACAACAGTGTGCTCCATCAAAGCTGCTGCTCTCAGGAAGGTGTTGCTGCCCCTCTTTTGGACACAATTATCCCAGAAATTATTTCTGCTGAAAGGTGATTCCAAACCACCCTTGGTTTGGATTTGGTGACGTTGTCACGTAGCCTTAAAGGAAGATAGAAACAGTAAAAATGTTACACCTGTTACAAGCAATCGTCCCCCACTATTAAGGCTTTTGTGGTTTTAATATAAGAGAGTCACTCTGATAAGAAAACTGATTTCAGTTTCAGAATTTCAGGGTTATCACAACCAGTACTGGCTTTGCAAACAGGGAGAGATAACTTCATAGGAAGCTTTTAACCCTTTATAACAAGACAGGCTCTGCAGTGTATTTGATTCATAGACTGCCCTCAAAAGGTTTTTCTTATGGATGATTAGAAATCAGAATCAGATCTGGAGGGCTCTAAGTTCGTTTCTGTTTCTTGAGAAGTGTGGGTATTTCCTGGGTATTATGAGCTCAGCTTGGCTTTCATACAAAATCATTCCTATGTTTAGCTAAACCTTCTAGATAATGAGGAAATAACAAAGATAAAAAAAGCACAAGGAGGAATAATGATACTGAAACATCTGGTCCAACCTGTCTGGTGCTCCAAGACTGACAATAACATTTTTTTGTTGCCAAGCCTTTCACATTTTGAAGGAGCCACAACCACCCTACAGAGCAGATATGCACAGTGTGTGCAGTCTCTGACACTTTTCAGCCGTCACCCTGGAAGTGGTGTGAGCACAGGGTTTATTGTATATCTTGAATTTTTATCTTTTGGAGCTGCCAAGAAGGTGATGGGCACCATGGTTTGTGTCTCTTCTTTTAGTGAGGCAGAGCATGATCAGCAGCCTGAGTCTCCTCTTCCAGCATCCTGGCCTTGGGCTTTGGTATTAAGGTTACAAAATTTACAAGGTTTACCAGTAGTCTGGACACCAGGGAGGAAAATAATTTTACTAGGTTTGTTTAAACATCCGTGAATGAATTTCATAATTTCTATGCAGGGGGACTCGAGTATTTCAGTATAATGGTTCTGCTAAGATCTTGTCAAATCAGGAGTGACCAGAGTGACAAATCAATAAGAACTCCACTTCTGACCCGCCTAAATCAGGGAAATGCTGCCTGGACTGATAGTTGCTTCTCTGATCTTTTTATTAAGCATTTTCAATAAAATCATTAAAAAAACAGTCAGAGGAAAACCATCGGTCTTGGCAAGATTTAATTTTGCTTTAAACTTACATCGTTAAAAAAAAATTCAATAAATTGCCAAGTAACTGCCTAGCAAATGTTTGAAAATTACAAGTTGCTTGTTTTTCCTTGTGATGAAGAAAAACAATACTTTAAAGAAGCTTTAGCCTGAGTTATACAACCCAGCGTCTGTGAGTCTGTGTGTCTGTTTTGTCTCTGAGTATTTGCAGGTTTTGTTTTGCGTCAAGACAAGGGCCTCGTTGGTGGGAATATTAGAGATGGGCAGTAAATAGTTTAAGCAGGTCAAGTTTATAAAATGACTTGGCATGGATGTATTCACTATCCCTGCCACCTTGAGCCTAGTCTGGAATGCTTTTAGGATTGCTTGGGAAACTGGTTCTCAAGTTCAGAAGGGATTTCCAGCCGTGTCTCCTGCCCAAGTTCATGGTCTAATCCTTAGTTTATGGTTAAAGGTGAATGGCACCCTGATCTGCCATGGTTTGGGGGTTTTCTTCTATAAATGGCTGTGACTACTTGCTTTTATTAAACTTGATGGCATCGATATATATGTGAATTGTGATCATAACATCTGATTAAAATGAAACATATTCTCGTGCTTTGTTGAATATGCATAACTTCTTTACATGCCTTTATAAATTGGATCCATTCAAATAAATAAGAATTCAGAAACATTCAGCTTGGGTCATGGCCACAAAAGCGAGTCAGTTTTGTACTGCTGAGTTCAGTGAAATTAGGCCAGCCTAAGCGTATTTAAGATCTTGTTTAAACTCCACTTGCTAGCTCCTTCCTTTATTCCAGCTTTTCTGAGCCACACAGTCAAATTGGGTAAACACCACGTTTTAATTTTGCCATGAAGAACTGGTGATATTCATAACTATTATTGCCGGTACTTAAAAATAGCCCCCAGTGTGCTCTGGGTGCTCTATGTTTAGCTGCAGGTTGCTCTTTTTCCATCTCTGGCAGCTCCCATCTCGTCAGGCTCACAAGTTGTTGCGTCATGGTTCAGCGATGACAGTGAAGCTCCAGTAAGTGTCCTCAGGAAACTTTTATTGGCAATACACGGCTCTGCTGAGGCTAATCCAGAGCAGCAAATGTCACTGGGATCATTTGACATAACATCCCAAAAATACACAGGGACCCTTTCCAAGAGAGCCAGCAGGAAGTACGTCTGCTCGTGCTCCAGGATTTAATGTTGGTATCAATTCACCTGCCTATGTCACATAGGGTTTAATGGAAGGCTGTGTAAGGATTGTTTAGGAGAACACATTGATCATCCCAGCAACAATATCACTTAGTTCTTGTGTGGCACATAATTCTTCAAAATGTGGCGGATACCAGCACAATAATCCCAGCAGTGCTGCAAATAGGTAACAGAAACATTATTTTGTTAGTAGTATTTCTATTTTTCAGCTTAGAGTTCTGGTAACTTTTTCGAATTACTCCTTTTTAACAGAGTCAGGCAGATATTAAAGGGCTGTGACTTTATGTGTTAGCTTTATACATGAATAACAGAAGATTTCAGTGATAAACTTTTTTTTTTTAGCTAAGGTTGACTCAAAGGGAGAATCAGTTGGGATAAGGAAGGGTTTGGTTTTGTGCTGGATTCAGTCTTTAAATCTTACATGATGTAGGAAATCAGAGCAGTTACCTAAGGTGATATAATAGGTACTTTGTAAATAGCTTGAAGTGATTTGTTTGACACAGTAAAATTTCACATGGAAATTTCCTTATTCCCTTTCCTTCCTTGTTTTTTGTTCTTCCCATTTTTTTTCCACTTCTGTGTTGCTGACATGCAGTAAAACTCATGTACATGGGGTAACAGGGATGTGTATGTACATCTGAAACTATAAGTTAAAAAATCTGGGTTTTGTAGGTCTGAGGAGTTTAATCAGCATCATGTATTCCTGGCATGATTTTTTTATATTAAATCTAAGACTTGGAAATTATTACAGTGGAACAGAAGTAATTCAAACTGTATCCAGCTGCGTTTTGCAGTTTCAAAGCCAGTAATTTTATCTAACCTTAC
This sequence comes from Mohoua ochrocephala, assembly GCA_013398855.1. NCBI lineage: Eukaryota > Metazoa > Chordata > Aves > Passeriformes > Acanthizidae > Mohoua > Mohoua ochrocephala. Next base: position 364,721 of record VZTA01024014.1, on the reverse strand, counting down.
CTAAGGGTAGAACTTAATTTAAGTGATTGCATTTACAACATGTCATTGCTGTTTGTTACATAACTTGATTGCCAGTAGACACGTAAATGTTGAACAATGAGTCCATAGGATTTTTTTCTCTGACTCTCTTAATAAAGATTCTTTGTAAATGAGTATTATTCTGTCCCTCTCAAGAATAATTTCATGACTTATTTTTTAGAGTGTTTATGGTTTTTCTCTTCTATATGTATCAAAGTTTCTTAATGGTGCTGTTCACTGGCTGAAGTGATCTTCCACGATTTAACACACATTCTTCTTTGATTCAGTGACTCTGATGCACCACAGAAATTTCATGGGTACAGTGTTACAAGAGGAGATGTGCTCAGAAAAGGGATTGGACCACAAAGCACCTGAGATACAGTTCTCTAACACACCACAGCAAAGCTTTGCCATGTTAAAATGGCTTGTGTTGTCAAAATCCAAATCAAGGTTTTTTTGACTTTCCATTCTATGGACAAATGAGCACTTCTGCACTTTACCTTAATAGAAAGCAACAGCACAGCTCCCACCATTCAAACCCTCTGATTTTTATTATTTTTTCTAATCAAACTGTGAAAAGGTCCTGAAATGCAAATTTTACATGTTAAGCTCAGTAATATTCCCAGGTTTTGACCCAAATTCTCTGCAGGATTTCTTTACATTTGTGCTTTTCTGCCTCCTTCAGTGATCCAAGACAAGTTTTTCAGGCTCTCCTCACCTTTATAAAATGCTGATACCAGTCCTTCTCTAGTGCCAGGTTTGTGCAGATGTGTTGCATCTTCTGTAGGACCAACTTCTCTGCTTTTCCTACTTTTTCTCACACACAAAAAGACTCATAAATTTATACCAGTCTTGTAATCCCCATGATTTCTGTGTTGGTCCCCAAAGCAGCCTGGTTGTATTGTATATCTGGCACTCAAGTGCTTCTCCAGTTTTTTTCCCTGTGCACCTGATCTCCAAAAGACATTAAAATAGCTCCTTTTTATGTATTTCTGGCAACCTTTCATCAAACTGAAATAAAGCACTAATTGAAATGCATTTCAGGAGGGCTGTGTTGTATTAACTTACTGATGCATCTGCAGGACAGTAGGAGTTGAAGCTGTCCCTGCTATAGCTACTCTGGCATAAAGGACATTATATTAAGGATTTCTGTGTTGGTCCCCAAAGCGTTTGCTCTTCTAAATCCTCTTCTTGATAGATGCTAATTTTGTGTGCAGTGCAGATGACAGAAGCCCATGGCATTCACCTATATGAGCTTGCAAAATGTAATTAAAATGTTCAAGGCCTAATATTCAAGGCAGAAACTGATTTTAATTTACTTTAAATTCTGTAAAACTTGCAAATATTTTATATGGGAATAGTAATTTTTTCCCCCTTCTTTATGTAAATCAGGCTGTAAAAAAGCCATTTCTTAACTGTTTCTGTTGCTTCTCTTGCATTTTGTAGAATCATAGAATGGTTTGGGTTGGAAGGAACCTTAAAGATCATGTAATTCCCACTCCCCTTCCACTAGACCAGGTTGCTCACAGCCTCATCCAGCCTGGACTTTAATTCTTTCAGGAATAGAGCATCCACAACTTCTTGGGCCAATTTTTTTGTTTCATCTGGTCTAAGAAAAACATGTTATGACTGAATTCACCATTCACCGGTATCTCAGGTGTTAAAACCTGTTCGTGATTCTGGAAATGGGGTTTATGCACAGAGTAAGTTTGCTTGATTTAGGTATGTCTTTAGTTTCTGTTTCTGTTAACCAAGAAGATGCCAAAGCAGATATAATTTTTTTTTAACTTTTGCTGGTGGTAAAGACATATAAGTGTAATGTTCTACTGCTTGGATAAGGGCTCATTACCTCCAAAGAGGATGTGCTGCTGCAGGCTCACAATGGAGTGGAGTTCAAAGTATGATGAGCTAATCCTTGTATGCACCATCTCATAAAATATCTGACAGCTGAGCTCAGCAACTGTCTGTATTCAGAAAAGGATATTTAGCATTAGTTTTAAATGGTCAGAAGTTGGATTTTTTTGTGAAAGTGTTGGTTTTTTAATTCTTAGTAGTAAAACACAGGGTGATACTAGGAGTTCTCCAACCTTCCTAGATGCTGAGAGCAATTAAGCATCCTTAGATCCCAGTTCTGCAAAGGAGGCTGTGCAGGCTGCTCTGTGCTTTGGCAGCCACCCCTGAACATGATTCTCTTTGCAAAACCCATTCCCTGAGATAAAAAAAAGTACAGATGCCTTTTGATAGCATTTCTGAAGCACTGTACAGTCACGGTCAGCACTTCACAGGTGCAGAAGCTGAGAAGCCATGGACTTGTACAAGGAGGGCCAGCAAGAACTTCAGCCTGGTCCAGTGCTCTGTCCTTTAGTCATAGCTCTTGAGTCTTTTGGGTTTTGTACAGCACTCAGCATGACTGATTCAGTGTTCATGTGCCACACAGGCTTAGTAATTCACAGTAAATAGCCCAATAACAGACACACAAATCATACTAAGTCACAGCTATGCATTTTTACTTTTTTTTTTTTTTTTGCCATTGCTTAGTAGGCAGGGGTCAAGGTTTAGATTATCTTTTGGCTGGCTATTTTAAACACACACAGAGCTTATGTGTGTTAGGACATTGGAAAAGAAGCAGAGAATAACAACTTCAAGGCTTAAACATTGCTTAAGATAGGCTGCCTTCAGGATGGCATTCTCCTTTAATTAAAAGAGCAAACATCACTTAATTGCAATATTAAATGTATCTGGGGGTCTTTTTAGTAGAGTGATAGCAAGTATAACAAGACAGAGAATCACAGAATGATTTGAGTTGGAATGCACTTAAGGACTGTCTACTTCCAATCTCTCTGCCATGGGCAGGGACACCTTCCACCAGACCAGGTTGCTCCAAGCCCCATACAACCTGGCCTTGATCCCTTCCAGAGATGGTGAATTCATAACTTCTCTGTGAAACATGTTAATAGTTAAGGTCAAATGTAGTCAGGCTAGGAGTAGGCTTAATAGTAACAGTGTAAAGGTGATTAACTGTTGGAATTAACCACCAAAGAAGTTATGCCCTGTCTGCCTCTGGTCAGATCAGGACTAGATATGCTGTAATAAAGCACACATAATTAGGGACAATAAAGGAATAAACTTGCCAGAAAATCTGCAAACCAGCAGGACATTGTAATGGAGGAGGTCTTGACAAAGCAGAACAGGGATTGGTTCAAGTACAGAAGGAATCTTTGTTTTCTCTGTCTCTGAATGACAGCACAAATTTGGTTGAGGCCAGCCTGACAAATGATGCTGAGAGGCTGCTTACGTGTCCTGGGTGTGATAATGGATTGTGATTAATTCAGGTGGTGGTTAAATATGGGATTGCTTATCTTCTATGCTTATCATACCTGGTTATGCAAGGGCCAGACTTTGGAAGGGCTTCCAAAGGCTGAGCAGATGAGTGCTGTGTCAGTACAGGTCGGACCTTGAAGATGAGATGAGGAAGAGCTAAACTGGAAGATACAAGAGCTGAATTCCCTTTCTGTCTGCCTTTGCCTAAGTCACATCACAACCCTGTGCCTTGGCTTCATTCCCTATGAAACATTTGCCCCAACATCCATTTTCATATCTGTGTAGCCCAGTAGCATGTCCAGCTAAAATTTCCCCTCTTTTCCCTTTATACAGATAAGTGACTGTGAAAGCTACTCAATCATCATGGATTAACTCCTGACATAATACTGAATTAATTCTCAGCTCGGGCTGGTGCTTCTCTTTATGAATTGCCAGGCTTGTCCTCCCCATGACATTTTAACACCCAAGTAAACACCCTAAACCTTGACATCCAGGGCATGTGGTTATTGTTGTTCTGTGTGCTGGTGCGTGCCTGTACCTGTGCATTGTCCCAAACAAGTGGAAATCAGAGAAACCGGCCCCGATGGATCATCGCTATTGTTGCCGGTGTTTTTCTAGATTGTGACTCAATTTGTGTGGGTCAACAGGCACGTTGTGTTACTGCTTTTCTTTTGCTTTTAGCTGCTGAATGGGCAACTTCAAACAGATGCAAATGCATATCATGGGGGGAAATTATTTTCTTTCACTGCCCCGTGTTTTGTGATGAGCCATTGCTGCTGATTCAGTGTACAACTGGAGACCTGTTTTGTTTGTTTATTTTATTTATAGTATTTTTTTTTTCAAAAGCTCTTCCTGAATGAAGAGGGATTGAATCATGGAATATTCTTGCAGGTTCTAGGTTCTCTCAGAATGGCAGTTTTAGTTGTTTTTCTGTGCTCAGTTCTTTTAAATGCCCAGGACATGCCAAGAGGATCCAATGCAACAGTGCTCTTAATAATTAAGTCTATTTTCAGTCTTCAATTAGCATTAATTCATTTTACTTCACTTTTCATTTCTGAGTATTGACTCACCCATGCAGTTTGACAAGGAATTCTATTTTGCCTTGATTTACTGAGTTGTCCTTTCTTGTACTGAGATGTGCTAAATTTGAATTTTTGGTTTTGTTTCCTTTCTAAACAATGTCTCTGAGTCTCACAGTTAAGCTCTAGATCCAGTCGTAGAGCTGGGTCTTGTTTGAGGTTCAAAAATGGAGTTTTCTCTGCATTCAGCACTCAGTACTCACCCTGCTCCAAGATGGAGCCACAAGGAGCTCCTAGGAGTGCACAAATGTACTCTTTTATTACACATTTCAATTCCATATTTACAAATCTTCAATTCCATATTTCTCTAAACACTCCATGAGTCTTCTCGCTATTCAGTCTGTAATAAAGGCAGGTGAACATGGATGTGGGAAGACTTGTTTCGGAGTGGGAAGTATCCACTGCCTGTCCTGGCTCACTGACACCAGCAGCCCCATGATCTGTGCTTGTGGGAACACCTCGTTCTCTTACTGAGCACAGTCTCGGTGCTCGATGGCCTCATGATTCAGAGTTTATCTCAAAAGAGATGATTCGACAATAATAATAAATGCTGACTGTACACAGCTCCTCAGGTCCAGCCTTGAAAAGCTGGGGAAGGATGTGGCCAAGATGGGAACTTTGAAGAAGTTATATGACTTTATAAAAAAGTTATATAACTTTTTATAAAGTTATATAAAGTTTATAAACTTTATAAACTTGTAATTAGTCCCATGACATCTCTTTCACTCTGGACACCAAGGATTATTAATTTTTTTAATTCATTAAAAATTATTTGAATATTTATTTAACATTTATTTAAAGCCATATCCAGGATCTTTGAAAGTGAGTGCAGTGTTAGTCCTAATCACCTTGTGCCATGCTGCCAGAAAGAGGGATTTTGTACTAACAGATGTTTAGCTTTTTATTGGAAGTGTGATATTATAGGATTTCTCTTATTTGTTATTTTTGAAAGACCACCCGTGTGCGTTTGACATTTTACAACAATAGGAAAGAAGCCCCTCAATTTTAGAGAGAATTGTAAGTAAAGATGAAAAAATAGCTAATTCTTCAGATCTTATTCAGGTAGTTGAGGGAATTGGGCCTAGCTATACACAAATGTATAGAAAATGTTCAGAAATTCTCTTGCCAAATGCTGGTTTCTCAATTATCTGATTAACCTGGATTGTCTCCAGAGAAGGTGGCACCTTCTTGTGAAATTAACAATAATGAGTGAGGAGATTTAGAGGGCATGACCCTTGTGTCACACTCCATTTCCACCATATTGAAAAGGATTGGCTTAATTTGAATAAAGCAGCTGGGTGACAATGTCAGAGAAGCAGAGTGGAGAGCCAGAGAAAGGGATGGGAGCTGGGGGCAAGATCTCAGTGTTGCTGTCACCAAATCATTGGTGAAGGCCGGGGAATGGGGAATATGGCTGAAAGGTGAGGGCATAAAATGAAAGAAAATCAACAAAGTGATTATTTTTTTTGTGGGGGGAAGAGAGCGAGCAAGAGATACTTGGGAAGAAGGCTGCTGAGACAGCTGAGACAGAAAAGAACAGGCTGAAGAAGACTTTTGCTGTACAACCATTCTGGGGTCACTGCTGGGCTTTTTGGAGGGTGCTCCACTTGGAATATGAGGAACTTAGGAGTGATAAGAATAAAAATTTTAAAAAAAGATGATATTTGGAATCAACAGCATGATCAAGGATCCCAGAAACAAAAGGACAGTAAGAGGTGAAGAGGTGCTAGGGAAAGGGCAATGGATTATTTTAATTAATGGCATTGAATTAAACTTAATTAAGCTTTGGGTTTGCTTTTTTCATGCTGCATAAGAGGATAAAATGAAATTAGAGGAAATTCAGTCTGAGCAGCAAGTCAAAATTTGTTTTGAGAGAATTATCAAAACTGTTTCCTATGAAAAGTTTTTAAAACATTTCAAACTGACCTAAACAGTACAGACACAGGAATTTAAGAAGTCATCCTGCACTGGGATACTGACTAAATAAGAAATGTGTTCCAAACTCCTCTCATTGAGCTAACTGTTTTTTTCTGTTTACAACATTTATGTTACATTAATTTCAGAAGCCGATACTGCAAAAAAAAAATTTGTAACTTCTACTTTTACTAATACACACACTTACTCAAAATGTCTCAGTAGCTTTTGGAAAGCATCACCGTTTATTTTATCCATCACTTGATCCTGAACACACAAATTGTTTTGCCTTTAGGTGAGTCCCAAGGAACACTTACTTGCTGTTTGTGTGTATCTTAGACTCTTGCTTTCACTGCAGGTATTTCCATTTATAAACTCAGAACGTGCTGATTCTTGTTTAATGAAATATTCAGAGAGAGTGGCATCAGAAAAGACTGCCTTGCAGTGCAACACCCCTCTAATGGCTCAATATGACTGCTTGTCTGTGGAGATGATCAGATGAACAAATACAGCAAGGAAGCAAATATTGAAAGTGAAAAAAATATCCCCTCAATACTAAACTCTGTAATTATTTCTCTGTGAGTAGCTGGAAACCGGAAAATTTATTTATAAAAGCATTTTTATTCTCAGGGCATTAAGGCTCTGTCCAAATGCCGATAATACTGTATTGATAATTAGTTTATTGGAGGGGTTGTAGGTTGCACTCGGAAGTCACACCGAGGTGCAAACATCAAACCCAAGACTGGTTTGGGCCCGTGGTTTGCTGCTCTTTTGCAGCACAGCTTGATCTGCTTTCGGTGGAAGTCACAAACACTCATCACATTTTGGGGTGAAGGTTCTCCCCGTGCCCTCTGCAGGGCTCTGAACTTTGCAGATGCAGAAGGAGAGAGGAAAGCCCAGTCCTGCCCACTCTGGGACACCTCCTGAGGGCTGCCAATTGCTCTTTTAGCCCATTCAAAGGCACTGATGAACTGGACTTTTATGATGTTAATAAGATTCAAACCAAGACCCCCGAGGGTACGTTATGGGGTCAGCTGATGTGGTAAATGCCCTTATCAGCAACACCCACCATCCAGACCTTTATTTGCAGTGCCTGCCAGTGACTCTCTTCTCTAATACTGCAAATAAAGTAATGGAATTTCAATAAATAATTCAGCCCTGGATCTTGTTTCAGGTTCAGCGTTAACTTTCAGCACCTGGCTGCTGTTATTATTTGTTAGTCTGATATGCTGCTTAGAGGCATGGAAATTTGGCTGCAATTCACCAGCATTTGCAGAATATGCTATATGACCAGATTGCTACCCCTGGCTCAGAGATTTTTAAGAGACATGCAAATTCCAGATGTGCCAGATTTGATTCTCACAAGAAAAACTGCATACAGGATTCTGGCACTGTAATGGGAGCTCTGCACAGATCTTGTTTTGGAGAAACAACTCCTGTATTTGCACCTGATCTCCACTAGAAACAGGAATAATTTGGCTATAATTTGCATTGCCCATGACACCTTTCGACAATGATCTATCTCTCATTTTATTTTCTGCAGCTTCCCCAGGGGGAAATGATTTTTTTTTGGTATCTTATTAGCTCTCAGGATATAGAATCATCAATATCTGAAAGTATTAAAATTGATGCTTTTTGAATAGCTAAATAAATTCTTTCTCACAAATTCTTTCTTCAGAGCACATAGGACCACTTGTGTGGTTTATTAGGAAGAAACTAGTGAACCCAAAGTGTGACTCCGCTTTCACTGAAGTCAGTGGAAAATTTACCATTAGTGGCAATATTTTGTGTGAATACTGACTTATGGAATTAGACAAGGAATATTATCATTGAATCATAAAACATTTTGAATTGGAAGGGACATCTTAAAGGTCATCTAATCTGACTCCCCTGCAATGATCAGGGGCATCTTTAACTAGATCAGTTTGCTGAGAGCCTTGTCCAGCCTGACCTTGAACGTTTCCAGGGATGGGGCCTCCACCGCCTACTCTGTTAGAATATAACACATTAGTGGGTGTGGCACCTAAAGGCAAAACCCCTAATTAAATCCCGCAGGCTTAAGCTTCCAAAATGAAGGAGCTGCCTTATGGATATGCAGAGCGTGAACAGTCACCAGTATCAATATCTTGCAGGACAAGATCCTTCCAGTACCTGAAGGGAGCCAACGAGAAAGATGGAGAGAAAATATTTACAAGAGCCTGGAGTAACAGGACAAGGGGGAATGGCTTCAAACTGAAAGAGAGCAGGTTTAGATTGGGTATTAGGAAGAAATTCTTCCCTGTGGGGGTGGTGAGGCCCTGGCACAGGTTGCCCAGAGAAGCTGTGGCTGCCCCATCCCTGGAAGTGTTCAAGGCCAGGTTGGACAGGGCTTGGAGCAACCTGGTCTGGTGGAAGGTGTCCCTGCCCATGGCAGAGGGGTTGGAATGAGATGATCTTGAAGGTCCCTTCCAACCAGAACCATTATGATTCTAAGTTTATTTATCTTAAAAAAAAAGGATTTGTGACTTTCTTGTTCAAAGTCCTTGCTTCTTCCTATGAGATACACCACTGTATCCAAAACAACCAGCAGTAGCTGATGCTTCAGCATCTCTACTGACTTTTACTAAAATTGTGACAATTTTCTGAATACTGCTGTGTCCTGATTCCCCAAATCCTGTCAGCAAGGTTCCTTCTAGTCCTTGAACCCACATGCATAAATGCAATTGATAAATGAGAAAAGAAGATTACATGTATAAGTGATGTGGCAAGTGAGGTACCTTTTGGAAAATCCCATGACTTCCCTGGGAGTGAGAGCTGCTCCCTGCAATGCAAGCAGGCAACGCTAGAGGGGATTTTACTACCACTCTATGTGAGGCATGTGCCTCTCCCCAAAACCCTTCCAAAACATATGTTCTAGTTCAGCCACGAAATGTTGGCTACAGGCTGAGCGAAATCTGTGTTTGTATGATGCAAAAGGTCAGGAAAGATTACGATAATTGTTCCTTCTGGCCATGAAACCTCGGAGTGAAATTTCTGGTCCTGTCAAAGTCACGGGCAAAATTGCCATCGATTTCACTGGGGCCAGACTTCATCCTGTGCGAGTCAGAGGGAAGCAAAAGCCTGTGCCATCAAGCATCCAGCACTGGCAGCAGGAGCAGCTTTGTTGTCAGAGTCACTAATATATACTGTTAGAAAGGATTTTTAAAACATCCTATGCCCCCTCTCCGTTCTGCAGCAGGATGAAATAAATCAAGACCAGTTTCACCAGCTTCTTTTGATTTCTTCAAAGCCTCCACTAAATGCAGATTACACAACCTCCTTAGAAAGCCTTCTTTGTGTTTCATTAGTCCTGTAATTACACTACTTTTTTTCCCTCCTAAATCTTTATTGTTGCAAATTGAGCAAAATGCTTAATCCCATCCTCTGTGGGCATGAACAAAAATGGATCCTCATCCTCTTTGTGAAACAGTCTTATACATGCTTGAGGACTGTTATGTTGTAGTAGAACAACACACGTACCTCTCATTATCTTGGTGCTGTTTCTTGTGGATGCACAGACTGATGATTCACTGATTGTTTGTGATTTACGTAAAACCTCCTTCACTTTGCCCTCCCCAGCTACTCCCCATCCTGCATTTTGCATGTTACATTTTGTTTTTCTCGCATCTCGCACCTTGAGGTTTATTTTGCTGAATTTCATTTAAGTGATTTCAGACACTTTGTTCCAACTTCTTAGCATCACTTTGAGTCTGCTCCTCTCCTGGGAGATCCCAGTAACCTCTCTGTGCTCCTTGTTGTCAGGAAATTTTGTAAGGTTCTGTCTGTTCCTTCCTCCATTTTGCTAATGGAAACATTAAATATGACTCATCTTGTCACAGATCTTTATGGTACCTTTATTTGTTATGTGTTTAAACGCTAACAGAAAACTTTATTATTGCTGCTCCGTAAGTATTTTTTCAACTACTCGTACAAGCATTTTGTAGAGGTTTCATGCAGGTCCTGTTTCCCTATTTTATTCATGAAAATATGGTCTGGATCTGATGTCATAAACCTTACCGAGGTCAGCTTCTGGGTACCTGCTGCTTCCTTCCTTCCCAAAGTGCTGGGAAACCTGGCAGAGAACAAAACTGACTTGGGTTAATTCATGTTACTTGTTCTTGATATGTCCATATTGTCTTTTCTTATCAACTTTAGATTTCCACGTGCACTTGTGAGTTGCTGTTACTCATTTGTTCCAGTATCTTTCTATATGTCAAGCTTAAACATCTGACATCTCTTGAGTTCTTTTCTTGTCCCTGTGGTGTCTCACTCGCAATGAATTATTGATGGGTTCCCAAAAAGCAAGGATTTAAAAGCGGTTCTCTGAGGCTGCATCCACTGGCTGATGTGGGTACCCGGGATCCTGTGCCAGGATCCTGGTGAGAGATGGGAGCACTCTTTATGCTGCTTTATTAGACTGGAAAATGCTCAGGAAGAAGTGTAAAGGATGATTGCTACTTGTCCATCAAGCCAAGAATGAAACACCAGTATTTTCAGTCCACTATGTCCCAAAGCACAGGAACTTTGTGCACAATCTACTATCAACAGCTGTGATGAGAATGGCAATTTTCGGTTTTGAAGAATTTCAAGATTTTGGTCTAAATTGCTCTAAGTCTAAAAACCCATTTTTAAACATTCACAGTGTTACTGAACAGAGGCTGTGGTGGGTTTTCTGTGAGGAGGGAAACTGCAGTAGTAATTTTAAAAGGAAATTTTGGCTGCTGGGTGGGCTGCTGGGCAGCCGGGAGCCCTGCGAGTCCTGCTGAGCTGCACATTGTGACCCCACAGCTTTGTGTGGTCCCAGCACCCTGCCTGTCCTCAGGGTCTGGCCAAAGACCACAACTCCAGGTGTATTCCCAAGGTGATAGGGCCGAAGCCTTCATGAATCTCCATCAGGTATTCATCAAATTCCAAGTGAGCTCCTCAAAGAATATTCTTCCAATGGAGATTTTATTTTTCGACACTCTTAATTTTTTGTCTAGTTGCTCAAGAAAATCACAGTCAGTGATACTTCCCTCTTACTGAGGCTTTTAAAATCAGCTTTTCATTTTGGGTGGCTTGTGGCCTGATTTGCCAAGTAGAGAGTTGATACTCATGAGAAATCAGCTGCCTTCAAATTGTCTCACAAGATCTAAAACTGCTAGCCACTATGGGAATGTCAGTCTGCATTAAAACCCATCCTTTAGCCCATATTTTGCTGACGAAAAAAGTACATAAATTAAAGACATGATCTATGTGATTTCTTTCTACAATACTGCTGGTGTTACTTAATGGCTCTCACTCTTCTGGGGGCTTTTCCCTTATACATCACTCTGTGAAAGTCAGTCTTGGAGTTCAGAAATTCCTCACAGCAGAGAAGGCTGGAATATGGTCTCTTGGAAAAAAAAAATTGGTACCAAATTTAATTTTTTATATGTATATGTATATGTACACACACACACACACACACATATATATATTTGTATATATTTGGTGTAGGAAGTTTTGTTATAGTTCCCACTACCTCTGATTATCTGATATTAATTTCTCATTAAGTTGACCACATGCAAAGCTAAGTAACGGATCTACAAATATCAATGAGAACAAAATGATATCATGTTCGAGTCTGTGCTCTTCTCCTCTGCTGATGTTTGTCAAGTCCTGGAACTTTATAGAATAAAGCAGAAGAGGTGATGGAACAGCATGGCATCGTTTCCATATGATGAGACCACTCACCTATGTCTAGTCTGTAGTTTTCTAACCCCAAACTGCACATGACTGATTGGAGTTCTCAGACATCACAAAATTTATTTCAGAGCAAAACTTATTTCATGCAAGAACAAATACAGTGGCCAGTGGCTCCAACAAAGCCCTTGAGGCAACTGAGACCTATTTGTGCAGGTTGATCCTTGTGCATGCAGCTGTTCTGCTACCAGGACCTCAGCTGATGTGGCAGATGAATCTGGTCTTTAACTGTGAACATCCTAAGCCCTCATGAAAGGATTCTCTGGAAGAAGCTAACCTATAGGTCTGATCCCTTCCTGCCCGTGCTGCCCCTCATGTGGATGTAAAAAGTTGAAAAATCATGATTTGCCTATATAGATATAGATTATATTTGTCATGTCCTAACTACATGGTGCCCACGGGGTCTCCAACCTGCAGTTCCGTGTCCTGAGAGTCCTGAATGTCTCAAGAGCACAAATGCATCTCTTCCAACGCCGCAGAGATCTGAGAAGTGCAGTGACAGCTCCTTGGAGATCCTCGGCCCTGCTGACGTGCTGCTCAGCTGGTTGGAACCCAGTGTGAGAAGCCAGCTCCCCTCAAACTGGCCAGCAGCACAGAGCCGGTTCAGCTTATGTGCATCTAAAATATATGCCTGTATGTAATGCCAAGCTTGGCCAGCATTTTGGCTGGCTTTTGGGGAGCTGGCTAAAGAGTCTCACCACTTCCTTTTTGTTTTGTTACTACCCTGACAGTCCTTCAGGCAAATGCTCTGTTTTTATTTGACATATATGCACATGGTCCATTTCCATGTGTGTGTGCTTAGGGATATACTCCTGCTCTATCTTGCCCTCCCTTGGAAGGCTGCTGCCCACAGCTCTTCCTAGCAAAATGAAATCTCAGGAAAAGTCCAATGAAGTTAAAATGCTGCGCAGCAAATTTATTATTGTTTTTATAGGCCCCTGTTCAGGAAAGTACTTAAGTATGTGCTTAAGTCCTATTGAAATCAACAGGACTTAAGAACGTGCTTAAAGTCAAGCATATACTTCCTCTGAATTCGGATGTATTTCAGCACATGCTTAAATGCTTTCCTGAACCAGAGCCACAGTCAACAAGAGTGTCCTGTGACACACAGGGTTTGTGTGACGAGATTTACTTCTTACTTGAGACCTACCAGTGCTGCCCTATGAATGTACAGCTCTTAGCTTGCCTCTCCGTTGGTGGCACTCCAAAAAGCTCACTGGCTTTCGCATTTGGACGAGAAGTTGGGAAAGAAAAAAAGACAAGAAAATGGAAAAAAAAATAACCCTTACTAAAGCAATACCTTGGCATGTCTGATCTCATGTTGCAACCCATGGGTTTTCCCTACAATGGAGATTTGTGCTATTGTGTGTGTGGTATAATTACTAAGACAGATTTTTTTTTTCTTAATAGCACAATAAATAGGATATTTCCTGGCCTGCTTTGTGTTTCCAATAGGATTTTCACTTCCCCTTTGGGTTCTGAGCGTAAGGAGAGTAAGTGTCAAAAGGCAGGAGCTTTCCCAGTTTTAAAACAGGGAGGGTGTAACCGTGTGTAATGTGAGCCTCGATTTTGATTGTAGGGATGATGAAATCAAATCCCTCCTTAGTCCTTACTGGGAAACATTGAGGTGAATTGGCCTGCTTGTTTTTGTTAACTTGTTCGAATCCTTTTGAAAAAGAAACGTGTTTAAGTGTCATCAAAAATGTCTCCCTGCTTTACCCCACAGTTTAACAGACCCCTGGACCATGTGCAGAGTGACCTTAATGCAGTGAGAATTGAAAGGAGAAGGAGGATAGATAAACCCAAATACATTATTTTCCTGGAAAAAACGCAGTGCTTTGCCATATGGAGTTCTTTCCAGAGCTGCCATTTTTAAGCTAGATGCTTAGTCATTATTAATGATGGTGTATTTCTTTAAAGTTCTGTATTTTGGGAAAAACTGAAACTTGTCTTTTTTTCCTCCTTTAAGGTTGGTTAAAATAATACACAGTTGTCTGTGTGTATTGCAGTCCCTGTGCATGTACCAGGTGGAGTATTTTTGGAATATGTGTGGAAGTTTATTCCAGTTATTTCATTTATAGCAAAGTATTAGCTTGAACTTGAAAAGAGCTCCCTGTTCACACTGTTCAGCTGTGCTGTGCAGTGCTTGGAGGCTTTTGATGCTGCCCTGACTTTACAAAAATACTTGACACAAGTTCATAAAATCACTGAGACTATTTTTTCTCCCTCCCGAAACCTCCTTAATTTTGTTAATTGATAATGTGTCCATGCAGCCCCCACTTGTGCACACAAATGTCATTAAGGTTTAATTAATTCACTAAAAATAGCTGAACTATTTAAGGAGGAGCAACCTTATAATTAATAAAGGAGAACATGTTGTTCATTCTTGCCATTACTCAGATAGAGGGAAGCAGCTGGTCTGACAGGAGGCTTTTCCTGACGTGATTATAGTGAGTTCCAGGGCAGCACCTTGCATCACTTGGTGTGACGGACAGGAACAGCTGGAGATTAAGTAGAAAAGCATACTTTTTGAGTCAGTAAACTAATAAAATTGTGTTTGTGGGAAGCAATGGGAGCAGAAAGTGATGTTTCCAAGATGGAGAAATGTAAGTCTCTAGAAATTCTGTCTCCACAAACTCCAGACTTTTCCATTGCTGGGATCCACGCTCATCCCACTTCAAATTAAGACACTCAGTGGATTCGGTCAAAATGAAAGGTGGACGCATTCATCTTTCAGATGTGCATCTTGGCCTTGCCCACCCAGGAGACCTTCCCTTGGGCATCTAAATTAAACTTCGGTGGGGTGAGCACTGATTGGCCAAAGAGTCTGGCCCAGCAAGTCCACGAATGTGTTTTACTTTTCCACGGTCACTATGGGAATTTGCCTTTTCAGGTGAGGCTCTTCTCTGTTGGGAGTGCACTTTAACAACTCTATCTCCTTTATCCTAGTGCCCACAAAGCCTCAAGTCTGTCCCTAGCTGCAGTCTTTTAATCAGAATTGTCAGTACTGCCCCTAGTTGCAATCATTATGTCAGAAATATGCAATATTACTGGCAGGGAGAGTTCATATGTCACCAACTTGCTCCGTTTTATAAGTGCTTCATCACTTTTACTGTGTTCCAAGGAAGCTGCATGAGAAAGCTTTTGTGAACAACAGCAGGGATAAATGGTGGTTCTCCAGCTTGTCAATGATTTGTTCTTTTCTTTCCATCCACTGCTTGCATTCCTGATCTTGATGAAGGTATTATTTAATTCCTGCCTTTCTGAGCCCTTACCCTTGGACAGATATGTAATAGGTTTGTATTTAGGCACTAGTGGGGTGCTTTAAAAAAGCTGTTTTTCTTTGAAGCTCAGAGTGACTAAGCCTGGGAAGTTTTCTCTCCTTTCTCATCTCCTCCTGGTAGTTAATAGACTTCACAAGGGATCTCAAAACACTCTGATAAGCCTTTGAAGTTGTTACCTACTAAGGTTTTGCTCTTTCTGAGTGCTGAACATTGAATTACTGACTGCTGTTAGAAGCAATGAGAAAGGATTCACAAAACCGACAGAGCCTTGCCTATAATTTCCACAGAAAAAGAGCTGAATATAATGGATAAATTGTGTTGCTGGGGAGATTTTGATTCTGTTCCCTCCTCTGTCACCAGTTTGCCTTGTGATTTGTGGTAGCATTTTCAGTTATGCCAGTCACATGAGATCAAAACCCATGAGTCAGTCTCCACCCAAATCATGAGCCTGGCTTCCAGATCCCGGAGCTTTGAACAGAGATCACACCATACTTTTTCTTTAGTTTATCTTTTGTTTTTGGAATTTCCTCTGCCTATTCCCAGTGTGTCTCTAGCAATAAATGTTTCCTGTTGCTTTGGAAGTGTTGAGAAGGAATTTTGACCATTTGGGGCTGTTGGAGGCCTCGTTTGACCTACACAATTAATTTTATTTTTGATCACCAAGTGAATCTTATTTCTTCCAGATTTCACATCTTTTTCCTTTTCCCAATGACTTCTACATCCCTTAGCCCCACACAATCCATCACTTCTGTTTCTTCCTTGTCATTATCATTCTTCCAGGCACATGGTGTAACTCTTGGGGATATCCTGTGCTAAGAGTTGGGCTCAATGATCCTTGTGGGTCCCTTCCAACTCGGCTGATTCTGTGATTCTGTGATTCAGCTGCTCTGCCCCCCTTTAGTTGTCTGGTCTGGAGATGGTTTTTCACCGTTCCCTTGAAGGACAGAGAAGGTATAAGAAGGTGCAGGTCTTGGTAACCCTTAACCTTTGCATGAGAATAAACAATTGGAGAGACCAGGGAAATGATGTTCCTGTGTCTTTCCCAAAAAAGATGAAATTTTGATTTATGACTCAGATGGTGAAAAAAACAAGGGGAAATTTGGTATCACATCACTATTTTCTCCCATAGCATTTGCCTCTTTTCGGGAAGGGTAAGAAGTCAAAAGTTCCTGGCCATGGTTTAACAAGCTAAATCCAAATCAAAAAACGTGACTTTGCAGGAATTATGGCATGCACTATGGTGGCGCCTGGTATTCCCATGGTGACATTGTTGCTGTTGCCATGAAATTTGCAGAACAGAGCTAACGATTAAATTCATAAAATTTTGCAGAACCAGACTACTCGCACCTCAGGTAGATGGGAAATGCATCTTCTCTTGCTCTTCCTCATGCCCTACCACTCCTTCCCCCACATTGTTTGTTGATCCCTGCAGATGCCATGTGCCAGACATATCGCAGATCCGTAATTCCAAGTAAAACTGCAGCCAAACTGTTCCCCCCTATATCCAAGAGCCTCTAGAGTCTGAGTGCTTGAAACTGAATCTGAACCCAGATCAAAACTCTTTACACAGCTCTAAACTGTGTGACAGATTGTCTCCAAGCCTTGAATTCACACTCTCTCTATAGTTTAGTGACAGGAAATGTGGAATTTGTTTTTAAACCCAGAATCATCAAAAGCTTCATTCAAGACATGAGAAAGATTCTCGATGCCCACCAGTAAATCTTTTGGCTGAACATTTTCACAGGCAAGGCCTGAATTTGAACCAACTGGCCGTGTCTCAAAATGTTTCTAGTTGTACTGGGGATGTTTCACAAGCTGCAATATTTAGAAGTGATTCTTTAAGACAGAGAAATGCTACCTCACAGCTTGAATATTAATAAGAGAAAATTTATGAGAGCCAACAGGGTAATATAATATTGTCTCCAAAGGAAAAGGGCATTTATTTGCTTAGCTCTTTCATCAGCCATTTTCGGACACACACTGTGCATAAAATACAGTTATGCAACCCATGTGGGTCAACAACAGAAGGTTGGTTGCTTCACCAGGATTATAAGAATCTTTTAAACACAATGGTACCACAAATTAAAATGGAAATCTATCAAAACCATTATCGTCCTGAAAGCTTTGGCCACAAGCATAATTATTGTAGAAGGATGTTGTCCTTGGCCGCAGCTTTGGCTCAGTTCAGCTGGTGTTATTTGTATCCCTCCGTGGCTCAAAGTTCGGATTTGCATGGCTAAAGACCATAAAGTTTCAGAGGAAAAGCAGACTGTTTCCTCCATGCTAACACTAGCAGTTTTGCATTGTTGTGCAGTGGTTTGTAGGCACCTCATGAGATACCAGAGATAGGAACAGACCGAGTGTGGTGGCTGAAACCTGCCTTGAACCTCGGAAGGATTCAGATGGAGATTTCTGCCTGGACCGGGCTGTTTGTGTCCGAGGCAGTTGATGATGTGGAAAAGAACGAGTCAATGTCCAGAGTTCTTGGGTTTAACTCTACAGTACGTGTTTTAGATAGTAAGCACTGAATCAGATATTGAGCTGATATAAACTGTAGTCCACGGACTTAAATAGAGCAGAAAACAGGTCCTGAGTTTGTCCACCCTGTCCGTGAGGCAGACAGTCCTGTAGGGATGAGAGTAGTTGGAAGAACACCCTGGATGTTGCTTGCCATCAGCAAGGGACACATCTCCTTAGAGCTGCCCTCAGGAGAGGCTCCATGTTGCATCCTTGATCTCCTGTCAAAGGCTGAATCCTGCAGTAATTCCATTCTTGTGCTGATGATAAACTATATTAAATAACAGGCACTGCTGGTTGTTTTTAAAATGCTCATTTTTCTTTCAACATCCAATTTTCTGTCTTGAGGGAGGTAAATAGTAACAAGTCTGAAATCCGTTTTTCCTCTCTTTCCGTCCCCCAGGCCGGTATAGATGGAGAAAGCATTGGGAACTGCCCATTCTCCCAGCGTCTCTTCATGATCCTGTGGCTCAAAGGAGTTGTGTTCAACGTCACCACCGTTGACCTGAAAAGGTAAAAATTGTTCTGTTTAATTGAAAATAGCTGTATGATCCAGTGTTTGCACGATAGAAAGATCCCTCCAAGTTAAATCAGATTTTTATCTGGCCTAGAGAGCCTGTGGTGCACAACAAAATAGTTGGGATTCAGGTTTGGTTGTTGGGTTTTTTTTTTTTACTTGTGGAATGTTTTTATATTAACAGGGTGCTTGGGGTAGTTTCAAAGTCTTCTAACCACAAATTACAGGAGAGAAAAAAAAAAAGGCAGATATATTTTGTAGGAACTATAAATATCTGTGCAACTACCCGACCATAAAGATTAGTGATTTCATGACTTTTTCTCTGTTCGCAGAAAGCCAGCTGACCTGCACAATCTGGCTCCTGGGACCCACCCACCTTTCCTGACATTTAATGGAGAAGTCAAGACAGATGTTAACAAGATTGAGGAATTCTTGGAAGAGGTTCTTGCACCTCCAAAGTAAGACCTTCAGATTTTTTTTCAGTCAATATTCCATTTCCTAGGAATGAAAGATGTCCTAAGAAGAGTTCCTAAAAAGCACTCCTACAACCTTTACTTACAGGAGTAATGTTTATTTATGAAACTTGCTGGCTTCAGTGAGATGACTTCCATGTGTGAAGGTTACTTGTGTGACTAATAACTGCAGAATGTTTTCTCTGTACACATTTCAGGATGCCCTTGTATGCAGAATTAAGGAGGCCAGTGCTAGAAAAATTTTGTAGGGGTCTGGTGGCCACATTTTGTGAAGCTAAAAATAGCTTGGAATAGATCCTGAGAATTGCCACACAAAATGTCTGTGCCAGGAAAAGCATTTTACAGTGAAAAACTAGAGGTTTCTGAGCTGTATGGTGTGTTAGGAAGGTTGGAAAGGGAGCTGATTACAGAGGACGAGAGGCTCTGGAGGCAGAAAAGTGCTCATTATTCTAGTCAAGAAATGACAAGAGCCCATGACTGGAAGCTATAAACAAACTAATTCAGATTAGAAACAAGGCCCAGATTTTTTCAGTATGAAAAAGGTACCAATGAAAGGTTTAGATTTACCAGATATGCCTTACTTAGTCAAACATTTTGGACTTAATACAAGGATAATGGGAAAAAGAAATAGTTGGCTTGTGAGCTGGACCTTGGAATCTATGAATCAATCAAATTTGGCTTGGTTCCTTGTGAAGCATTTTACCTCCAAGTGAATCAGCAGCTATAGGCCTGTCCTGAGGCAAGAGATAAGGTATTTAAATTTTCTATACTCTGCTCCAAGACCACTGAAGTCAGTAGGAGTCATTAGTTTGTGTTTATCTTTCAAATCAATATATTCCTTTTCACCAAATGTCTATGAAAAGCAGTGCAGAGACTGGAACATTTATGTTCCTTCACCTGGTTAATCCTCACACCCCTTGCTATTCCATCCTGGAGTACATTTTCAGTGCAGAGGATTAGACACGACTGCCATTCAGAATGGAGAGAGCTGGCTGCCAAACTCCCCTGCCCCTTTCTGGAAATTTGTGCTTCCTTCTGATTTAAGGCTGATTTTGGGTTGTGGTTACATAAAACAGAAGTGCAATTACCTTTGTCTTGACACCATCCCTGTGTAACTCCCCACACGCCTGCCTTGACAGACAGATCACAGATATGGTTAACAGTGTCTTGCCAAGCTGTTGTTTTGAGATAATGAGTGTTAATTACAGTTCTTCACACAGGAGGTTTTTCTCTCTTCTTGTAAATTATATTTGTAGCCATCACTACGATGCTGGTAACAAGATGTTACTCTCCACTTTTGCCTTTTCAGGTACCCCAAGCTGGCTGCTAAGCACCGGGAATCAAACACTGCTGGAATTGATATCTTTTCCAAATTTTCTGCATACATCAAAAACACCAAGCAGCAGGATAATGCCGGTGAGTATGACCACTGCCAAACGTGCCAGGGAGTTTGTGTGCTTAGAAGTGGAAGAATTTTGCCGTCCTGTCATAATTTTATTGTAAACTCTGCTCAGATGACATCAGGTACGCCTGCTGATCAGCTTGAGGTGGTTGGTTAGGTGGACTCAACTCACATGTCCGCAGCTGAGTTAACTCATCTGCAGTAGTAAATAAAAGAGTGTTTGGTAGCCTCTTTGCCATGACATGCTCCTGCCCATGCAGCAGCTTTCCTCACCAGAACAGGATCCCTCACTGCTTACTGGAAGAGACTGGTGGCCTGTGCTACCTCCTCTACTCTGCTCAGGTACTGCTTAGAGGAGTGTGTGTTGGCTGGACCCAAACCTGTGAGAGCAACTCGTGCTTTGTTAGATGTTGTCATTGGGCTCTTGGCCCTCTTTTGATTAGGTTACACTGTTACAGCTAATTTGCTCATATAAACTGAGTTATATCAAGATATTCAATATAAAGTAATTAAAAGAAAGAAATGAATTTAAGAAATGTGGTTGCACTCTGTAAGCTCCAGATTTTCCTTCTCATGTTTGTTTATGAAAAGAAAGAGTCCCTCAGAAGCCAGATACCATTCATATTTACATGCATCCCACACTGTCTTCTTAATAGAATTGATGTTTTCTCCACATTCCTTTCACCTCAGAGAGGCAAGATTTCAGCAAGTCTGAGCTCCTGTTGCTCCACAAAGCTGTGGGTTTACACATCCCTCTCCCTTGAGATGACCTAGTAGAATATTTGCAGTCATACACTGATGTATCTCCTGCCTTATATTACTGGTTTCACAGACAGAGACCTGAGGCATGTTGAATACCATGCGCTCATATCGTATCATTCAGAAAAAACTAGATTTTACAGGTTCCAGCTCTGCCACACATTTCATCTGTGCAATTATATTTCATTGCCCGGGGCTGACCCATGAGATAAAAGTGGGTAAATGATGATTTATGCCAGATAACAATCTCCTCTGTAATATTTTTCTGTTGTTAACAGAAGGAAATAATTATAGTGCTTCACTTCTCAGTGATGCTAAAAACTTGGGGTTTTTTTGTCTGATGCTAATGGGATGCTCAGCTAACCTCTGTAGGAAGTTGTAAAAGGAAGATAAATTAAGAGTTAGACCTAATAGATGTAACAATGAAAGTAAAATATCTTGGCCATTTACAAGGAATTTTTATGGTCTGCTCTGCAACTGTAAATCTTCAGCTGTGCTGCCCCACATGCACAGTCCCAACTCCTGCTTCTCAGTGACTGCAATATTCAAATCCCTGGGCTCACAACGGCTGGCATCTCCAGCCAGGAATAAATGGCTGTCCTAGAGGTGTCTGCATCTGGCCGTAAGCAGAGCTGGAATTCAAGGTCTGATATCCCCTGCAGTGAGATGAGGAATCTAACCCTGCAAAGCACTCCACCTTTTCAGAAGCTGCAGCATGATTAAAGGGAGCTTTCCCTAGTTCTGCATAACAAACCCTTGGTTTAGGTACTCTTGTAAATGACAATTAAGTACACCAAGGTTATAGAGACAGGAGATGTTAAGCTGCAGGAGAGACACAATCTTTGCTCCCTGCAAACATCCTCACTCCGTTTTTGTTAGCTGGTTCCTGCTCCTGTCTTATCCAGACACTGCAGTCTCTGAATGTACTGATGCTCAACTTTCCTCTTCAAAGTAGAGAAAAGCTTTTAGCTTAATTTTATTACAGCTGGAGTGCTGCATTGCAAGGAGAACAAAGCAGAGATGGGCAGAGTAGAACTAGATCTTTCTATCTATAACTATGTTCTTTCTTTCAATGAAGTAAAGTCCCTGAGGACCTTGGGGTCGCTGGGACTGTCAGTGCAGACCTCAATTTCAGCAGAGTAATTGACTTTCAGTTTTCAAAGGCTAAGGAAGAATAGCTTCTCCCTTATCCCAGGGAAGTTTTACTCACCTTCTGTCCAGTTCATCTGAACAGCAGCACTTGTTCTGAAGGCTGATTTGGATGGAAGAGAATGAGTTAGTCAAAAAGTAGTTGTGTTAAATTTCTTGAGCAGTGAAAAGACTGTGTGCAAAGAGGAAAGGAGAGCAACACCATGTACATATTAACTAATGGACCTATTTCTTTTTCATTGGTATTTTGTAATTTTTTGTAAAATTGCAACACTGATTCAAAAGGGATCTGGGGCCCTAGCCCTGGTTTGGTGTGTATCATTTTACAACAGGTCTTGCTGCATTATTCAGAATAATAGAATAGAATCACAGAATCCCAAAAGCTGGAAAAGACCTTGAAATCATCAAGTCCAGCCTTTGACTGATCACGACCCTGTCAGTTAAGCCATAGCACTGGGTGCCGTGTCCAGTCACTTCTTGAATACTTCCAGGGATGGTGACTCCACCACCTCCCTGGGCAGCCTATTCCAATGCTTAACAACCCTTTCAGTGACTAAATTCTTCTTGGTGTCCAGCCTGACCCTCCCCTAGTACATCTTGGGGCTTCCAATTGAAGTAAATAATTTTTATATTATATTAATATTATAGTACATTATATATCAAATAAATTTTAAACATTTGTTTTTATGTATTGCAATATTATATTTGTATTGTATTATATTATAATTTTATTTTTCCTATATAACAGCAGAAGTAGTTGTATATAGTTCTGTGACAATGAAAAGCATTTTATAAACATAAAATGTAATTACTGAGGTGAAGTCCCTTTCCCTGTCTCCACATGAGTAGGTGAGATCCAAAAAGAACAGAGATGGCTGCTTGTGCTTATCATAAATGTTTTCAGTAGCTCCCAGCTCGAGATAAAGCTAATATCTGTCTCATAGTCATCCTCTGTATCCATTCCTAGCTCCAGCTGACTCCAGTGCTTGGGTTAATCTGGAAAGCCACACCAATGACTGGAACATCAGTTGCACGTGATCAAAACACAATAGAAAAAGAGTTGTTAGTAAATTAAAAACAGATTATAGACCCCAGATCATTATATAAACAAGCATTTTGATTTCTTTTAATTTGCAGTAGGGTGGTGCTGGATAGCAAGATAGCTAAAGCACCAAACATCAAGTTGTTTAAATTATGTTCTCTTAACTCAGGACTCAGGGAAGTGAATTCAATAACGTGTGGGATATCAGGCTGGGAATTTGTGGCACCAGCCTATCTCTAGCTGTGAGAAATGTGGGTTAGGTGTAATTATGTGTGACCATTCCTTGTAGGGTACCGGTTTAGGACAGGTGTTGGGGTCTGTGCCACATGAGCTCTCACTCCAGCCTGGGGCTGTTAACGTCTCTGCAGAAAAGTGGCATGAAGTGTTTGGGATAATTAATGATATTTACGCAGCATGAGGGCATTGGATGTGAGAAGTGATGAGAATCTAATGCACGCCGAAGAGAAGCCCAAGCTGCTGTCCCTCCCAGCGGAGTTTGCAGCCGGGGCCATGCAGAAATGTCACGCTGCAGGTGATGCCACTGCTGGCTGTGTCCCTGTGGTGTTTCCTGTCCTGATAGCGCTGGGGAGATGGCACTGCTAACACAGTCTGTAGCCTTTACACAGCTAAATGATTTTTTCTTTTTTTCCTGATAGTGGAAAAGTTACTGAAGACAGTAAGAGATTGGTAATTTCTTGGTTTAATGTGTGTCTGAATCCTCGTATGCGAATGAACAGATGCGAGGATACATTTGTACGTCTGTTTCTGAGATTGTGACACCCTCTGCTGGCAAATATGCGAATGTATAAAGCCAGCAGCTGTGCACAAGCAGCTTTACAATCAGGGCCGCAACATCCCCTTCACAAAACAGGGTTCCTTCTGTCAAGGCAGTTTCCTCTTATAAATGCAAGATCGTCAAAAGAGAAGTGTTTCAGAGTAACCTATCAATTTTGACAAAGTTTTCATGGAAAAAATCCTGTTTTTTCTGGATGAATTAAATTGACTTTGAAGTAAAAATGCTTTAACATTGCAGAGAAAAATAGTGATTTCTTTTCTGGGTTCATGCAGTACTTCATTAGCCACACACCGTTATGTTTTATACCTGGCACAGAAGCAGGTGATAACCTTCTCCTGTAAGTCTGCATAGCAGTATGTTATTGATCATGATTCATTTACTTACCAAAGGTATTTGGCAGCGAGGCTGCCCTGATTTAATAGTTCCCTGAATCTCTGATTCTTTTTTTCCGTCTTTGTTTTCCTAACTTTTCTGTCTTATAATATAAAAACGTTGAAAGTTTTGGAACGGGCTGGCGAGGGCTGTAAGCCCAGAAGCAAACATGCTCATGCCATATCAAAGTCCCACCACTTTTAAGCTTCTTGAAAGGGAAGAAATTGATTCCAGATTCTCAGGATGTGGCAAGCTGTGTTTAAAGAAAGTGTGTGCATTTATTATTTCAAGTCAGTTCAATCAGAACTTGATTCCTTCCACCCCCTGTGCCACTTGATAATTTTATAACAGGCCTGTTTGAAGGAGTCATCTCCTCATTGTGGGATTAGATCTGTGTCTCAGTAGCACGACTGGATTATTCGGTTCTCTGGCTGTTGTCACCAGGCTTCACCCCTTGTGCCTGAAATGACAAGTGCTCATTCACACATGGACAGGAGTCCTTGGGAGGGTTCGGTGACAGTAGTCTTGAAAATTATTTCCTGGATGCTCTTGCTCGAGTTTTCATGGCCAATTTGAGAGGTTTTGGTTGCTTAGCGATTGTTTAATATCAAGAAGGAGGTCTTGTCTGAGCACAGGAAAGTAAACTGAGGTCTTGTGTGTTTACTTTGGTTCCTCTGGTTGATGCTGAGCAAGTCACTCACACTCTGTACAGTCACCAGGGTATCAACAATTTATGTATTCATTGGAGGAGGATGAAATCTAATTAATTGGAATGCTGTGTACATAGTCAGCATCCTGCTTATTATTTTTACTTGCTAGACTGTGTACTGCAAGCCAAGGGGACAACCTGGAGTAACCACCCATTAACTGTCCCGCCTAAAATTGTGAGTTCTTTGGCTCGTAGAATGAGCCCTTTGATTTCATGTAGGAGTTAAAAAAGTTGTTCTTGAATTGAGTTCTTAGGGGGCACCAGCCTCCAGTGTGGGTGGGCGCATTCATTAGCGGTACGGAAGGATATTTCACTGTAAGGCTCCTCAGAAGGCGCTGAGCTGGGAGACCACCAACATGATTTCATGCAGAGGAATTTCCAGCCGTCTGACCAGAGGACTCCGCTTGTCTGGTTTGGATTTACATCAAGAGGCCAAAAATAAAAGCGCATTTAAATCATTAACTCACATGTGATTAAATGCTGTTCACCTCTTTCAGTAGCTCCATCACACTTTGTGGTTTGGTGCGTGAGGTGGGAAATGTCTCTCTCAGTGTGCTGTGTATGTACACGTGCAGTGGAAATGCACACACACGCACAGGGCTGGAATTAAAACTTCCCTACATCGGTTTTACGCTGTGGAGTTACTCCTGCTAAGCAGAGGGTCAGACCCGTAGCACAGGTATGAGCACAGGCTCAGTGGTGCACGCTGATCCTTCCCAGAAGCCATCACACGCCTCTTGTGAAAAGCAGAAAGTCCGTTCACTCCAAACCCCAGCTTAGAATATTCACAGAAGTACCAACTCCATGGTCAGACCCTCTGTGGCACTGAGGCAGGGTAGGAGCTTCTTGATGTGGTGGGGCAGGCTGTGACATCCTGAAAAGTCTGGGCTGGTCTGGCTCCAGCATCAGGCGAGCAAAACATCTGTCCCCAAGGCATGTCCCTGTGTGGTGGGGAGGGGCAGGGAGTCAGCTCTCTTCCTTCCAGCCTGGCTTCTCTCAGCCAAAGGGGTCAGGTTATAATTGTGATATGGCTTCTCCTGAGTCATTGGTCCTTCTGACCTGTTCTGTGCCTAAAGGCTTCACCCTGTGCCCAGAAAAGTTCCTGCAAAGCTGCTCTTGAGTTTGCCAGAGCAAGTTTAAAAACCTGTTCGAATGCACTTGTATTGATGGGAAGTTTCCTGTGGCAGGGATCTTGGATCAGACACTAATTTGGGACCAGCATTGATGCTTTATGCTTTTTGAACAGATTTTCAAGGTGCCATATAAATACATAGGTATAAATATAAATATGTAAATGTGTGTGATGTCTGTGTATCAAATTGCCATTAAATGTTCTTCTTCTTTACTTGAAGAATTTCCATTTTCCACTACAAACCCCACATCTGTCCAAGGCCCAGCACAAGCCACAATTTGTCCTGTGCTGTGACAGTACCAAGTTTTCTCTGTCATACAACCAGGAAGGACTAGAAAGAGCTTTTAAAATTGTTTTAAAGAAAAGGACTTGCTTTGTGATGGAACACAACAGGATGACAGTTCTAGTGGAAGGTGTCCCTGCCCATGGCAGGGAAGTTGGAAATAGATGACCTTTAAGGTCCCTTCCAACCCAGGCCATTCCATCATTCCATGTTGATTCCATGATTCTATAATTTTGGCCTTTTGAAGCACAAAAAAAAAAGCTATTTCAGAACATTTTAAACAAGTTTTTATTACTCCCCCTGAGCTGAATAATGTTGGGCTCATGGTAGCTAAAGTGCTTGGCAGCTTTACAAAACCAGCCCTAATATAAAAAATACCCAGTCTTTAAAACATATGTAAAATAGCTTTTCTGCAACATTTGTGGCACATAAAGTACCAAATACATGTTGGTGAGTGTGATATAAAGCTTTTATTGCCATTCATTTGGGATGACCCACATAACTCACTCATGATATGTTAATAAAACTGTTCACTCTGTCTCCTTATAAAAACACACATATAAAGACCACTAAAACGATGGTGATAGCTTTGTGCTAACTTGTTAAGAAGTGCTTCAAGTTGCATTTATCATCTGTCCCAAATTGCTTTATCTTCTTTCTGCCCAGTAATCAAAGACCAAAATGCCCAGGAACCGCAGTTTGCAAAGTAAGTTTTCTTGAGAAATAACGTTTTGAAAATTCTCCTCAAAATCATGCTGGCTGGAGGCCCAGAGCCATCAATATTCTGTCTGGTACCAGTGACAGCTTTAAGGACCAATGTCTTTTGACCTGCCAGAACTGAGAACTGAAATCTTATGCCATTAGAAGGAAGAGGTTTTCAGTTTTATAAAATGATAACACACCGTCACCTTAGTCTGAGAAATACGTACCTTATAAGGGAATATTTCTGAACTGTCCTTCTCCTAAGACCTTGCTAGCTGAGTTAGGAAGATTTCCTGACAGAAATGTGAAAAACACTATTTGAAAACAACACAAAAGGAACATTTTCTCTAAGTCCAGATGTGATCAGACTGCAGGCTCTCCAAGGCAGGGGCTTGGTATGCCTGGTTAACAGTCTTAGATGCAGCCATTCTGGGAATAGTAAACATTTGCAATAAATTTACTAGCAGACACAATTTTCTGACACATCTGTGCTGAAGCAACTTTGAAGACATGAAATACCATCGGGAGAAAGAGAAAAAAAAATGAAAAGAATATATGTATTTATCTAAATTAAAGTTACAGAACATGCTGAAGTCAACAAGGTTAATGACATGATGAAATTAAAGCACGTTCTCAAGCCTCTGCTGAGTCAGGGCCTATATGCAAGGCCAGGCCTAGACTAAAACACTTGCAATGGGAACAGTAGTTGGCAGACGCTCTCCTTTAAGAGGGAATTATTTCCCCTGTGTGTTTGAATATTCCTCCAAGTGCTGCTGGCTTTACTGGGATGCTTTGTTCTGTTTCCCAGCCGAGCTCCCATGCTCGCACACAGGAGCAGTAGCACAGCTGGAAGTGGATTAGAGCAATCTGGCGGCAGCAGTCCTGGGAGGAATTAAGCGCCTCACTGCTGGAATGGGAGGCCTAAATTACATTATTATTTAGAATTGAGTTTTAACTTCATTGCTCTATGGTTTTGCCCTGGTGGGTAACTCCCTTCGTTGTGATAGACTCGGTGTATCTTAAGTATGTTCCCCACAGCAAGGACTTAGATGAAGCTATGGCCTGGCTCAGTTCAGTGTCCAAATCTTATATAACCAAATGTTCGGGTTGAAACACCCAACTGGTCTTGATGTCCTGACAGGATTGTTCACAGGCTTACATTTAGCCATTGCAAGCTATCACATGGTAGAGAGCCCAGTGAGTGGCTCCTGGAAGTCAGTTTGCAAAACCGTTGATGACTTCAAAGGGAAAAGAATTGGCCCAGGATCTCTTTTTCCCGAAACAGATTTTTTTGTTGTTGTTTTATGCATGCAAATGTTCTTCATAAAATAACAGGGAAAAGAAGAATGAGATGTAAATGAAAATCAATGTTGCTAAGTTTCTTTATTAGATAGATCTTAAGTCATTGACTTTCTACTTGAAAACAGTGCTAGAAATGAGGTGACAAAATGGGAATGAGAGAAATAATTCTTGTAAAAATATCCTGGTTCTTCAGATTGCAGAAAAAAGAAATCCGAATTTCATGGGCTTTGAGGCCAGAAGGATCTTTGGGTTATTTACTATCATCTCCAACGAAGCACATCCCAGTCAGTTTTGCCCATTGAGCAAACACGTTAATGTTTCATCCGTAAAAGGATTTGATTTGATTGAGCAGAGAATAGGAGAAACTAAAGTGTCCTTGGTGCACTGAAGTGTATTTGGTCTTTGAGGCTTTTTTCCAGACCTTGAGCACTGTCTTATTGCTTTCCTTTGACCTCTTGCTAGAACTCCCAATGCCTTTTTTAAAATTGGGGACACCAGAACTGGGAAAAATGTTTTTAATACTTGCCACAACAGTTCAGTTGCAACAGAGGCAATGTGACCTCCCTACTAATACTTGAATTACTTTCATACATCCAGACTTAATTATAACTGATTTTGCTTCTGTTCTTTTCGGGGAGGTTGAGTTGAGGCATAATGACGATGATCCCTAAGTCATTTCATGGGGCTTGAAACAAAAAAATCTCAAAAGCAGAGAAACAATGGGAAAGAATTAAGATGTGAGTAATTTGTAAGTCTCATAGTCTCATGGCTTTTTGTCTCAGTAACAATTTTTGAACACAAAGGACAGAAAATTCTGGAAATATTAAATAAATCTATTTGAGACTGAGATTTTCTAAGTGAACTGAGGGATTTGGGAACTTAATAGCTTTAAAATTTCATCCTCAGGTGCTGCTAGCTAGGCATTGCTGTGTCTCCCTCTCATGTGTCTTCACCGATGCTGGAAATAAATAACATAGTTGAAATCAGTGGAATGCAATTGGGATTATCCGGGTGTAAAAAGAAGCAGACTTTATTCTTCTACATGCCTGGAACGGGAAGAAATTGATATTAAAGAGTCAAGCACCAACAGCCTGTACAGGAACAAATTTCTTTGCTTAAATCTTGGAACACAAGGGGTCCCCACAGCACTGCTACTAAAGCCCAGCTGCACTCACTACCAGAAGCTCACTTTACTCTTACTTGAACGCAGATACATGTAGTTGGTTTTCCTTTGTTAGTCCCAGAATCATCTTATTTGCTCTTTGGTAGTAAAACAAAAGTTTACACTCTGAGTGAACACAAAAATTGAGATATCGAAGTGATAACCTCATACTATGAAGAATGGGTGTTTATAATCTGCAGGGCTTGATTTTTTTTTCCCCTCCAAGTTCCTGGTGCAAATCAGCTGCTGCTTGTCTGCAGTTGCTTTAGGGACACCTGCACAAGACTGACGTGGCAGAGGTCAGGATTAGGACCTTGGGGACGTGCCCTAGAAAAGATGTTTGTCACTTACGTGCTGCTACAGGGCCACGATGATTCGTGGAACGCAAGTTTGGTGCTGTTCTTCCTGGGGCACTTGTAGGCCAGTAGTTTTACATTCACTTGCTTCCTGCCCTCAGGGTCACTTGGACTCCTAAGAGACTTGGAAACGAAGCTTTCCTTTGGTGTCATTTGAACGCCTGGGTTTTCTTAAAAACCAGCATTTGAAGGTGCTCTGACCACATTCTTCATGATAATGTTACAAGCATTGCATTTATTTCTTGCCTCCATTGTAAAACTGGATAAGAAAAGGGAAGGAGGAAACCTGAGTTTTCAGTAAAAAAATAGAAACAAGTCAAAACAATCTTTCTGGATGCTTGAAAAACATGTTTAATTTACTTTTTAAGGCATTATTGATTCACCTGCTTTGCTAGGTTTAATTTGGGAGTAGGACAGATGGTATCACAAAAATAGGGAGATGCCAAGATGCCTCTTCTTGTTGCTATATTTACTGTTTATCCCCCTCTAACCTGAAACATATGTCCACAGCTGGTGCATTATTGCTTTACTAATGTGAAGTTTGTAGCCAAAAAGTATTTTTATTTTTATTTGGTATATAGGAAGTTTCAAGGCAAATGATTTAAATTATTTTTATAAGACCATATAGAAAAACTTGTGAGAAGAAGACACTCAGGTCTCTAAATCCAGGGAACCTCTTAATCCTTGGATCATTGTTCTCTGCCTTAGGAAAAGGTAGCTGGGAATCGAGCTCTCAGTCTCTCTCATTTGTTCTATGGAGGTGTTGAGACACGTCTGTCAAAATATCCCAAACTTTTTGAGTGAAGCCCTAATGAGTCAATCAATCAATCAATCTGTGGATGGAGTGAGAAGGGAAGAGAAAAAAGATGATAAGGGAGGGATCATCTCACTTAAATCTGTCTAAAAGTTACACATTAGTCATTCAAAAGTCCCGGTTTGTTTCTGATCAGTGGAGAGAGACATCAATCCATTTCTAAAGGACAGTTAGATTTTTCTTAAAATATGGGTCTAAAATTGGGAGAATTTCCTTTGGAGGTGCCTGACTTTGATTGTTACCTACAAGGGAGACTTGAACAATTAGGGCAGACTAATTACCTAACAATTAGATGGCTGAAGTTAGGCAAGGGCAATCTTACTGATAAGCAAATCAACAGATTTTTGATGTGTCCACATTTCTGAGGGTGCTTGGAGTATCCCTCAGCTGTGTCAGCTCCATGTTCCTCTGAGTCCTGGCTGAAGCCTGGGGCTCAGCACCACCATTTCTCTAACTGCATGTACACAGAACAACATCCACGTGCCTACACGTATGGAAAATGTGTCCCTGCTTATGCCTGGTTCAGACTATGTCTGAAAGGTGATTTATGACCAGAGTTGTGTGGCTGTTTCCATGTGTGCCCCTGTATTTGTGTGACTCAACCCACCCCTGGTGTTTGCTCGCCCCAACACTGACCAGGAGTAAAAAACCCCTTTTCAAATCCCAGTTCTGACTTGTCTGGAGGATGAACGTGGGCCCCTGTCCCCTAAAACAACCCCAAACCAGGAGAAAGTGGAGTTGAGGAATAAGAGACATTAATTTATTTCTCTTCTGTGTACACAAGCAGGTATTTGTTGATTCATTAAGTGGGTAGAGACAGGCAGATCACAGCTTTTCCACATGGTTGTGTGGGCATTCACCTTTATTGTGGGAACATGTACAAGCCTCTTTTCCAGTGAATATTGAATTATTTATCTGGAGTGGAACATCTTTAATAGGAGAGCTGAATCACCCCAGAAACTCCCTTTGGCCCAGACTTAGGCATCTAAATGCCTTGGATGCATGGGAGCACACAACCTTCATCCTCCTCTGCATTTCCAATGGCTCTCTCAGTGACCTCCCACTCATTTGCTGCTCAGAGCTGGGGATTTTATGAGGCAGAAACATGCCTGGAAAGGATGCTGCAATGCTCAAATTGGCAATGTATTTGCCCTGCGGGGAGTAAACCCTAATATTTAAGTAACTTTTAAAAAAATTGGAGGTATTATCCTAGATCACTTGGGTGAACTGTGAAATTATATTCAAAGGGTAAGATTCATCTCGCCTGACTTCACCTCCCTGAAAGTGAGGTGTCTAGTCTGAGCTAGTCCTTTAGGTTTCATCTGTAATTCACGCAGCAGGAAGGGCATGTGTGGAGTGAGTCACGCTGGTTTGAATCAGGTGTCTCAGGCAGTTGGATGGAATTACCCTCTGGAGATGCTCCGTCCCTCTGAGCAGAGAGGGAGCCTACAGAACCAGCTCGGACAAGGCACCTGACTCTTAAATGGCTGAACAGAAGAAATCAAGGCAGCCCTCAAATCTCAAGGGTTTTATTGAAATCACAGGGGGGAAGATAAACTGTTCAATATGGAGTGCAGAGTCACGTGTATGGCAGTCACAGCCCTCCACGGAGAAGAATTGATCTATACAGATTAAAGTTACAATACTCTGTTGAGCCAGCCTGAAAAAAAAAGAAATGAGCAGGATGGAGAAAAAAGAGATTGAAAATATGAATCCTTGGTTTTTAATCAGACTGTCAGGCTAGTAGAATGATATTATTTTCTTACCTTAAATTGCTGTTTCTTAGCTGGTTCCTCTCTCCTACCAGAAAACAGTATTGGGTCTCATATAATATCAAACTGTGAATCTGGAAGTGATCAGGAAAGGTGGTTTATTTTTTTAAAGGAAAAATAAATCTCAGATTGTTTGATTGGGACTGTGAATATTTATGTACTGTTCCCCCTTTTCCCTCATTGCGTATTTCACCAAGTTCATTTGCGTGTGTTACAGGATAAATCTTACTGGAGGGCAGTGGAAGAAAGCAGTAAAAAGGGAAAACATCAATCAGTGATTCAGGGTAGCAGCAGGAATCGTTCATTTTTGTACATGGATCATGGTTTGTTGAACTTGCCTGGGCTTGACAGTTAAGAACCTTACGGTTGTGCCGAGGTCAGCCTCAGGTAGTTTCAGATGTTGGCTACAAAAGACAAGACGTTGCTGGGCTTCAATGACTTGCAGCCTTATTGTCACAGGGATAATCACTTAGAAAGAGGACCACGTATATTTGTCCTTGACTTGGAGAAAATGTTTTGTGACAAAAGTTTTATTTAATAAAAATGCCATGGGTGGTGTGAGTAACCTGATTTATTGGCACATGTGGGTGGAATTTTGTGAATAATAACTTGCTTTGGAAAGTAAAAGTATTTTCTCTCAAACTTTTTGAAACAGAAGGTTATTCTCCTTTTAATTTGGAAATGATATGTTAATTTTTAAGATTACCAACATTTAAAAAGTGATGTGAAAATGATTGGATGTCTAGGCATGACTTGCTTAACCAACCATCCCCAAACATGACATTCTTGTTTTCATGCTTGTTTGGAAACCTTGCATTATTTTGCTTAAAGTTTGTTAAAAAACTCAACTATTTTTGCTCTCTTTTCGCATAAATCAAATAGTTTTTATGTTCAATTTGCTTAAGAATCTATTGTTCTTATTACTCTGATTGTGCCCTCTATGCCTTGCATCTCTTTCCAGACTGACTATCAAGTGAAATCCTTATCCTGCAAGAGGTTCCACACAAACACATAAAAAAAGGAGTCATCTCACCTCATTTTAGCTATTTTAAATTTAGGTATCCAGTCTGCCTGTGAGAGAGAGTGAGAGAGAGAGAGAAAGAGAGATTGAGGCTTCTTTGGTGGTAATTCAGCTTTTCCTAGGCTACTATTTTAGGATGGAATGATTTGCCTTCCAGTGGCTCGTTCAGGCCACAGAGATTGGTGTTTATGTGCTTTGTCTGCTTTGCTGTTTCTCCTTGTCCCGGCATTAAACAAGGAAGGAAATATTTGGAGTTCAAGGAAGGGGAAAAAGAGTCCTCGCCTGACCTCTGCAAACGCTGTGGGTGTGGGCAGCCTGAATCGGTTTTACTTTTTCCAAACCGTTTTTCTTTTACTACTTTCTAGTTACTTTCCATTTTGCTTCAGCCTTATTTGACCCACAGAAAACAGAGATGGAAACGACCGACGACGCTGGAAGTTTTATGGCCGGTATTATTTCAGGGGTCAGATTAACTGATTAAAATAGTGTCTCTTGGCTTTAAAAGCCGCTGGAGAAATCCTAACCCCACTGAAGTCAACAGCAAAACTTCCATGGGCTTCAGGATGGCCAAAATTTCACCCTGAGTACCTATTAATGAGTCTTTGTCATCTGGCCCTCTTGTTTGACTTGCAGGGTGGCTCCATGCATTACATTTTCCAGTGTTTCGTTCAGATGTGGTGTAAGTACTTCAAGGCACAAGGATTTCTCTCCATCCCCTGGAAATAGTTGCACAGGCTAATAGTTTAAGGAAGTTTTTGCTTGAAGAGTTGAGTAACAGAGCCAAAGTCTGTTCTTGGTTGAAGTGGAGTAAATATGGAATAGCTTGTTGACAATGCAGAGTTACTCCTCTTTTATGTCAGTGTAACTGAGAGCACAGTTTTGCCAATTATTAACTTTTGTTACATTATTTGTATTTCTGTGCATGTCAGAATTTGTTAATCTCATTGTTCAACATCACGTAACCTTCTGCTGAAAACAGGACGTCATTGTGAATTAGGTATCATCAGCTAAATTGAACCTCACCCTGTGCATTTGACAGATGGTAATACATTCATTAAGTGTTCTGTGGTTGTTTTGAGGTTGGAAAGTGCTATTTTTCTGGCTTCTAACTCAGGATTCTTAAGTAAAGTTGTTTAAAATCCTAGTTTTGAAGGGAGAAGAAACATCACAAAAAGCTCACAAGGTTTTTTTATTAATATTGTTGTTTACTATTGGTGGTATGACAGGGCAGGACTGTGATTGCTAGTTGTCGTCTTTGGCTGCATGAGTAGCCCAGAATGAAGTAGAGAAGTCTGAGAGAGATGGTTCCACCATGGATTTTGTATATACATGGGTAGAACTACTTGGAATTTGAGAGTATATCAAATATATCCCAGTGGAGGCAATATGATGCTGGTGCCTTTGTGCTTGGTGATTCCACTGTCCAGAAAAATGGTTTCCAGGCATTCAGACATTTCAGCTGTTGCATGGATAAGCTGATGACAGGGCTCCTCTCTCAGAGCTGGTCACATTTGGGATCTCTAAGTTCCTAGTGAAAGTCTGCAGGGTGGGGAAGCAGTTGGAGGTAGAAATTTCAAAAGTGTCACAGAGCCACAAACTCAGGCCTGGCTCTACTTGGTGTTGTAATGTTGAATCCTCCACTCTGACATTACCAAGATAGTGCAAGGGTGAGATTAGACACTTCAGGAAAAGTTCTCCCCACAGCTCATTTAGGGGTCACCAAGACCAAGTGTAGAAGAGGAAACTCCACTGAACACAGAGGAAGCTCTCAGGGTGTTTAATTCAAACCTATTCTTTTAATTTACTCACTTCAGGGAAGATTAATCCCACCCATTAGCTGTTATCAGCAAACCTATTTAGTTATTTAATGGTGTTTCCCAGAAGACAAGTTACCAAGGGAATTAGGTGCTTAGCCACTTCTGAAATTCACTGTGGGTGGTACTCTCACCAATGGGGAATTAGTAATTTTTTAGTTCTTCACATACTTTTAAATGTCTTCATCCAGTCTGGTGCTGTGACGTGCTCACATGGCCCCTGCCCTGGTGAGTGCATCCTCTCCCCTGTGTTCTCAGCGGAGACAATGTAGAGAGTCATCCAGATTTTCATGAAATAGCCATAGTATGGCAAGTTTGGAATGAAATCCAAGTTTAAGGAATTAATCCAAGCTGAGTTTGGTTAGTAACATGAACCCACACAGTTCTTTCCTCAGGAAGAGTCCCAGAACATTCAGAGCTGTAGGTTATTCTGAGGAGGTTATTTCCTGGTCTCCAGTCACAATTTTTCACCTTTCACATAATGCCTAAATATCTACCAGGTAGGAGAGAAAATGAGATTCTTTTACACATCTTCCTACTTTGTGTGGGGATTTCCCCGAGTACCTTCTCAAGGAACATAAGATTCCAAATCATATAGATAAACCTGAATGTGTCAGGGCACCTAAAAAGCAGGATTTACAACATGGATATTTGCACATGGATTTCAAAAACTGCCTTGGAAACCACTGACAGGCTTTAAAAATCTGACCCTGTGCACCTAAAATCCATTTGATGTGGCAATTTTTGGATTTTAATTCTCTTAGTTTTTCAAAATTTTTTCACTCATTGGAAGGAGAGCAGTTTTCTCTTATTCACTATTTTTCTGTTTCCCAGTCTGTTCTGAGAGGTTTACTAGGATCAGAAGAGTTTTGGTTAAATAAATGGGGTCACTGGTGTCACAAATAGTTGTTCAGTTCTTGACTACCAGGATCGAAGATGGTCCTGACCGTATGGTGATTTCATTGTGAGGTGTCAGGATCCTGTGGGCTCCAGCAGAGCCTGTGAATTAGGTCACAGATGTACTGAACCCTGAACATATGCTGATTTCTGGCCTAAAGCTGCTGTATGCAAGCACCAAGTATGAATTCAGAGAGATGTTTTTCTCACTGTCACAAACAGGCTTCACTCCAGGCATTGTTTTTGGGACAGCCATGACGCACTTTGATAGAGCAATGAGAACAAAAAAACCACCCCAAACCCTAATAAGTTCCAGAAAAGTTACATAAACACGCCTCACCTGCTGCTCCTGTCTCCGTGCACACACCTAACTGACCCCATGGGTTAGCACAAAGCATCAAACATCCTCCTGACACTGGAATATTGCTCAGATGACTTGGAGAACCAACAGTCCTGCTGAGTAAAGGGAATACTGGAAAGTGGTCAGCATTGAGCCAGTTCTCTAAAATCCAGATGAACAAAATTGAATTAAATCACAGTAATTCGAGCCCATTGTCTCTACATGAACACAATGTAAGAGGACACAGTCTAAGGCTGACCAAGAGAAGTAGAACTGCTTCTTCTACAGGTGTTACAGGTCAAACCAAAAAGAGATTGCTAAATCCTTTGAGTGCTGCCACACTCCACAGTTCCTACCCTCCCGTGGAAGTTGTGAGGCAGGACAGCTGCAGGCGATTAAAGGCACCACTGCCAGCGTCTGACAGCACGATGTCAGTGTCAAAATTCGATTTGAATTGATTAAATGAGGGATGGCAGCACTTTTGTTTTATGGATGGCAGCACTTCAGTCGCTTTAGATGCTCTGCTTTCAGAAATAAAATTCCTTCCCTCCCTGCTATGTTTGTGGGGGTGTTTTCCATTGGATCACAGTCATTTCTCCAGTCAATCAATTAAGCCAGGGTTTGCCACTGTGTCTCAGAGTCAGCCACAAAAGAGCTGGTATGGTTCCCTGGTGCTGGGCCAAGAGGCTTCAGTGGGAGCAAGGCATCAAGCGGCTTAACCTGACTTCCACTGCTGGCACAGGTTTAATGGATGTTAGGGCAGCAGAGAAATCATGTTCTGTGGTGTTCAGCTCCTGCTCTCTCAGTGGCCCTGGACGTGCTGCCTTTCGCCCTGTGCCAAAAGCACGGGGGCAGCTGACCACAGAGCCTGTGGAGTTACCTGTGCCAGCAAGGCTCTCTGTGAAGGGTGATTGCTGCAGCCCTTTGGAGTACCTGTTGTGGTCCATAAATATATTTAGGACCATAGAATCATAGAATTGTTTGGGTTGGAAAACACCTTAAAGACCGTCTAGTTGCAGCCCCCCTGCCATGGACACCTCCCACTATCCCAGGTTGCTCCGAGCCCCGTCCAACCTGGCTTTGAGCACTGCCAGAGATGGGGCCACAGCTTCTCTGGGCAACGTGTTCCAGTGCCTCATTATTTCGCAGTCAAGAATTTCTTGCATATAATTAACCAAATTTCCCCTGTTTCAGTTTGAACCCATTGCTCCTTGGACTTTATCTTCATAGGCTCTGTAGTGCTACATCACGTGAGTAACTCTCTCCCCTAAGTTCAGTGGCAGTAAGTTACTCAGAGATATAAGATTTTACAGTATTAAGCCATTAATACTGACTCCAGGCTGCATCTGCAGCAGGTATAAATCACTGCAGGTAATTTTCACCAGCTGAAATTCTGGCCTTAAGCCCGTGAGTCATGTTGTTATTTTTTCACATTATAAATTCTTGCTGTTTCTTATTTATGTTGCTTTTGCACTTTAGGACTTGTGGGGGACCAAGACTCCATCATGCTTTTCACCCTTCAAACAGAAACACGAAAGATCCTTCCTTCCCCCGAGTATTTGCAGTTTAAGTAACACACAAATCTACATAGAGTTATTCAGGTTTTAGTAAATGCATTACTGCAAAGCAAATTTTTCTGTTATCCTGAGAGTGAAGCAAATTCCTTGCCTGGGTGAAAAATTTGCACTCTGCTGTAGAGGTCTAGGTGGCATTTGAAGACTGGAATTTGTTGGAGACAGCAGCAGTAACTGAGCTAAGAGGTCTGGAGACCCTATTTGAGATCTCTCAAAAAGAGCATTTGCACCCAAGCTGAACGTGAGTTAAATGGGAATTTTAACACTGGCTGATATCTCATCTAATTTGTAGTATATCTTTCAGCTGCATGGAGCTCTGGCTAGCATCTTTGGAATTACTGCTGTTGCCTTTAAATACTCTGGAAGGGGGTTGAAAGAAGTAAAACTAAGGCTTGATAGAGCTGAAGTAATGCTAGAAAATTCTGCTTCATTGCAGTCCTACGTGGCTGGTTAGAAAAATGAAGGAGCAGTGTACAGGGTTCCAGTTCCTGTGTGATGGCTTTCAACAGACCAGAAGAATATCACAGGGAATATGTGGTTTTTTGGTGTATCATATTGACAGCTGTTTTTTCCTTCTGTGATCTCTTTCACTGCATTTTGTTGTTTGTCAGGAGAAGACGTGGCACAGCAAGGTCCCTGTGTCCCTTTCCCGTTGCAGGATGAGCTTTATCCTCAGGCAGACGTACCTTGCTGGTCTACTTTGCCATTGGATTGTGCAGGCTTTGGAGCACAAATTAACAACAAAGAAACTGGTTCTTGGCTTTTTTTCTAGACACTACCATAGCCATTGACAATGAGTGTTTATAAGCAATTCTTATCCTGCCCTTATCACTTATTCTTTGCTTTTTTTTTGGCAAAGCTCTTGAAAGGGGCTTGGTGAAGGCTCTGAAGAAGCTGGATGACTACCTGAGAACTCCCCTGCCAGAGGAGATTGATGCAGACAGCACTGAAGAGGAGAAAGTGTCTAAACGCAAGTTTCTGGATGGAGATGACCTGACACTTGCTGACTGCAACCTTCTGCCCAAACTCCACGTTGTCAAGGTAAAAGATGTCATGACATGGTCAAAGAAGCCTTATCTGATGCTGGTGTGCCTTGCTCTGGCAGCCGAGTGCTAAAGCTGACATGTATTTCAGGAGAGAGTTTCTAAGGCCTAGAAGAGCAGTTTGAAACACACTTTTGCTCGTCAGCGTTTCCTACAGGTTAACTAAAAGAACTTTATATTTAGTACATGGGAAAATTGTCCCATCATTAATTAGTGGTGAAGACAATATTAAGTTCTAAGTGTCTTGTCTCTTTATTTTTACCCTGCTAGTAACAGCAGTCTTTCATATTAATTAGTTCCTAATACCCATAAGGAACATGTCAAAACTTTAGTCAGTTCCCACCCATTTGTAACTTAAGAGCAGCAGTCCATCTCTTTGGGGAATATTTATTCCATCTGGTATTTCACACAGAGAAGTTAACAAATCAAAGTCACTGCTGAGGTCCAAGATTTAAGATGTACTATGGTCGCTGGTATAGCACAAATCGTGTACATCATTTTGACTTCTAAATGTTGCATTTATTTAATTTATCAGATGACATGTTGCTCTAGAATAGCCCAAGTACCTGGCAGACCTTGGCAAGCGAGCGAGCTAGGAATTAAAGCCAAGTCATGCATCTAATTTGGCTCTGTGAGCCAAAACATAAACTGAGCCTGGGAGCTGACTGCACACATGCAAAAATGAAAAAAAAAAATTTAAAAAGCACATAAGTCACCAGGTAAGAAATGTGATAATATCCTCACAGGTTTAGCGCTTTTTCTGGCTCGTCTTCATTGGTGACGCTGGAGTCAGACAACGTAAAATGAATGTGCGGCCCCTCACTGGTTCTTGCCTCCTTGGGATGAAATGAAAGATGTCAAAAGAGAATTAAATTTTTTCTCAGACAAGCATAGCCATAGGATATTGCCTGAAAAGCATTTCACAGATAGAAGAAAATGGTAAACTATTTTTTCATTTGATGGAAGATGTGTGTTGGAAATTTTGAAAATGTTGACTTAAGTTGCCCAGCAGGTTTTATCTTCCCCATATGCGTGTGAAGCATCATGGAAGGCAAGAATGCTTAATTAAATGCAGTTTAGGACAGCATTTTGACTTGCATATACGAAGTGGATCCTGGTAATAAAAACAAATCACAGTCGTTTCGGAGAACATGACTATCCTAAGAAATCTGAGATGGAAAACAGCTCTACCATGTGCTTTAAGAATAAAGGGGAACTCTGTGGCACATATGTATGTAATTTATGCCCAGGAACAATTTTATACTGTCAGAAAAATTAGAGATTGGAAGCACTCATTAAATTAGCTAATCCATGCCTTCCTATCAGCTAGTTCACTCTGTCACCACAGGCTTATTCTGTATGGTATGTTCCTACAGGGAAACTGAAATATCCCAATCCAGCAAGGTACTTAACCAACCAACTAGCTTTAAGTACAGATTAATGCCATTGACTTCAATGGGACTGTACAGGTGCTTAAAATTAAGTATGCACTTAACTATTTTCCTGAATAAGGGCCTGAGTGTTTTTAAAAATCGAAAATTTGCCTTGATAGACAATTTCCTAGACTAACAAGTCTTGAAATAACCATTTTCTCCCTCAGTTTATCCCAATGCTCCTGTTTCTAATATATGCTAAATCATCTTGGTTTCCTAATCATGGTACCCATACCACCCTGAATTTTTCCTTTTCATGAACACAGAGACAGCCTTCCAACAGCTGTAGGTGGTTATATCCTCTGACACCATTGGCCAGGCGAAATATATGACAGATATTAAAAATATAATACTATATATATATAAAATAATGTTAAATGTAATAATGAATATGAAAATATGTTATAATCATTACTAATACCTTTCTCTTAAATCTGTCTTGCTTTTTATGACTCAGCCCCTTCTTATGTGGTGTCTCAGCTTTAAGTGATGTACTTAAGACTTGCAAAAAAACCCCAAAACCCCCAATATGGTAAAATCAATGAACTTCAAGCACCATAAAAGTTGCAATTTCGTGACAGTAGCCAGGTCGTTGCTTGAGAGTGTCCTTAGGCCAAGCAGCAGCCTTGCAAGATAGTAACCAGCAGTAACTTCTCAGGCTTTTTTATAAGTCCCCGATTCTCCAAACATTCCTCTCGTTTGCTATTAATTATATGACAGAAAAGAGCAAGAAGCTCCCCAAGAAGGAATCTGGTGATACATCACCAGCGAGATGGTTTTTTGTCACGTGTTTTACCTTTTCTTTAGATTGTTGCGAAGAAATACCGCAACTTCGAGTTCCCCGCGGAGATGACGGGGCTGTGGCGGTACCTGAAGAACGCCTACGCCAGGGACGAGTTCACCAACACCTGTGCAGCAGACAAAGAAATCGAGCAAGCCTACGCAGACGTGGCCAAGAGGCTCAGCAAGTCCTAACTGCCCCCAGCCGTGGCTCAATATCCCCTTTTACAGACTCTGCTCCTTGTTGCCTTAAGATGTACTTTATCCTTATGCTGTCTGGTTGGCATCCCTATGACTTCACCTGTCCCAAGTGTATTGGGCAGGGACAAATCTGCCTCTCCCTGGAGAAAAGGGAAGGCAGCTCTTGTGGGGGGGTGGAGACCCTTTGAAGTCTAACCCAAGATCTGGCTCAACTAGTATTATTTGCAATCAGTATTGGCAATGAGTCCACTTGACTAGTTTCTTGTTCTGTGCTGGGGGTACATCATAACCTGTATTCTTTAGAGATTTAAAAATAGCTGAAATTTCAGGTAGGAGAGTTAGGAACACATAGAACTGGTTCTTCTCTAGGTTAATTCAAGGATACTTTTTCCCCCAGTTCTATTAAGATCCTTGAGGCATGAACAAAATACAAGAGAGAGAGGGGGGGTAAAATAAGAGTTTGACCCTAAAGCAGAAATGCTCTTAGCAGTTTTATTTAAATAAACTCTCTGAATGTATCTTCTGTCTTAGCAGGCCCAGGAGTTTATAGGGTATTTATTTTTAACTTGGCGCAAGAGGGGGAAGCCTGAGCGAATATGTCAGACTTGCAGATGCTACTCTGCATAAAATTTGCATGGTGTTGTTGGATCCGAATGTTTAAAGCAAAAGAGAGTGAATGAGCAATTGAGCAGGCAGCCCTTGGAAGAGCAGGGCCTGTGCCAAAATGCCCAGTGAATCTGCTGGTTGGTAGCGACAGACAGACACAGCAATAACAGGGGCAGCAGATTGACTCCAGCACCCACGGAGGGAATTGGCACAGCAAACCAAACCACGTAGGATATTGTCATCTTGACTGTACGGTTGCCAGTTCCTTTATAATTGCTATCTTGGGAAACTTGGATCAGCAGTGGGAAGCTGTCGCTGCACACGGATTCCAGGCAGGGGAAGCGCTTTCGTCGCCTTGGGCTCCAGATGGGTCACTTTCAAGTGCTCATCATCTCACCCCAGGAGGAGTTTGCTGTGAGAGCCTCAAAGAGGGCAGGCTGGCACAGCGAGAGGCCTGTTTCCAGCCAGGAATTCAGCAAGTGTGCTAGCAGAAATCCATGCATGATGCCTCAATCCCGCTCATCCAGGCTTTACCGATCCAGGTTCCACGATTCCGAATTAGGTTTTTTTTCTAAATGAGATTATTTTGCTCTGTCTGCAGTGCCTGCCTGGCACATCTGCTTTACACTAGTGATTATTTGCACGTTTCTTTAGCAAATTCAGAATGACAGCTCTTTCACTTGAAACTCATGTGCTCCAGCATGTACAGCAGAGCACATGGCTCGCGAGTTTCAGTTTGGGGGGGGATTTATTCCTGTTTTAAAAGACAAAATAAAGCTGAGCTGTAACCTGATGTGGCTCCCCTTCTGGTCAGAGCTGCTAGAGCTGCACTGATTTGAGGGGATCCTGAAGCTGGTGAGCTGTGACCAAGGGGAACCTCACAGCAGACTTGTTTCCAGCCAGAGAGCTGGGAAAGTGGAACAACATTGAAAGCCAGGCTCTGCCGTGTGATGCTGATGACAATCTGAAATCATCCTTTTGCTTTGCTGGGATAATTCCACTTTTCACACTAACCCAGCTGGGAGCACAGTGTTGCTCATTGACTGAAGAGAGTTTGTGGTTGACTATTGTTTTGCATGCAATGGTCAATTTGTTTTGAACTTTCAAAACCTTGGAAGAATATCCACGAACTCCCGAGTCTTCTCCTAGAATGGGCTATTTCAGCAGTGGCTAGACTGGAGGGCAAAGGCTTGCACTCTTTAAAATGTTGCTGAGAAATCAGCTGGCTCAGAGAACACTAATAGCAGCCAGAAAAATCTAATGAGATTAGAAGTGTCTGCACAAGCACATGTGGCTTGTTAAAACCATTTCTTCATGAGATTGGAATTATTGTGATATTATTTTCTTTTTTTTTTCTTTTAAAAAATTCTTTCAATTATTTATTTATTTATTTATCGTAATTGAGTCTGATCCTTTCTTTCTGTCTTTCTGGTTTTTGTTTTCGCTCAGCACGTGGGTCAGGATGGCTCGGTCAGTTTAGAAGAGTGTTATTGGCAAAGCTCTGCAAATTTGTTCCTAGTGAAAAGTCTTCTATCTGATCAATGGTCCTGGGGATTTTTTACTTTCAGTATGATCCTGTCGATCAACAGAAACTACATTTTTCTCAGTTGTCTTTTCTCAGGTTTGCACTTCAATCAGTAGCTTTGTTTAGTCGCCGTTGCAGGGAGTCTTTGAATAAAAGACACAGAAGCAGATGCAGATTCTTGTTCTCTGCTTATTTAGCTCCTAAAAGAAGACTGTCCAAACATGCAGCAGATCTCAGGCAGGTGAACCAGGGTCTGCTCTGATTTCCATCTCAGAATCTTCATCATTTTGCTGAACCTCATAGTTCTGAAATGCTTTTACATTTTTGGTTTTGTTTTTCATTCAAGAGGGCCAAATCACAATCAGTTGATTTCAGTGACCTCAA
Organism: Mohoua ochrocephala; assembly: GCA_013398855.1. Taxonomy (NCBI): domain Eukaryota; kingdom Metazoa; phylum Chordata; class Aves; order Passeriformes; family Acanthizidae; genus Mohoua; species Mohoua ochrocephala. Next base: position 320,486 of record VZTA01024014.1, on the reverse strand, counting down.
ACTGCATTTGTTTTAAAAAAAATTATGTTTAAAAATGATTTGGCTTATGTAAAAAAAGAAAATTATCCATAAATGCAATGAGCTTTTTCTAAGATGATTTCCATGTTCTTAAAAACTTTGAAAGATTTCATAATAAAATCTGAAAGTCTCCAGGCTATTTTTTTTAATTAATTACAAAAAAAATCCTTAAATATTTTCATTTTTCATACAATATTCCAAAATATCTAGATAAGATTTAATGATAGATATGAGAAAATATTAGAGGGAAATGGAGCAGTTTTCAGTTATGGTGTCAGTTCTGTCTGAATTCAGTTCTCACTCTGCATCCTAACTTTGCATTTTACTCATAACTCTATTATAGGCTGATCCAAAATTATGGACAGGTTCAGGCATTCCCTGACCTTTGTTTGGGTTTGAAATCCAAGCTCATGTTTTCAGATCTGTAACTTCCACTCACCCTTGTGCTTTTTGGCTTTATCCATAGCCAGAAGCAGGAAATACTGGAAATCCTACATAGAAAAGTGTTTTGCTAAGATTTTGAGCTCAGTTCTCAAGACTCAGGATCCATCACCAATCAGATTTTAAAGGGCTCCAGACTCTTTTAGGCAGAGTATTTTTGGTGACCTTCCATTGTATTTAGAATTATAAGTAATAAATATTAATCATACAAGATTCTCTATCTACATTGGCAAGGCAGCATTTCTGAAAAGAATCTAAGTGACAAGACAGACATTGCAGATTTGCAATAACTTTGTTCATAAATTTTTTTGCAAGATGTAAAGAAAGACATAGTGCAGAGAGGGAAGAAGCCAACAATGTGGATTTAATCATCTACATTTCAGAAATGCAGACCAAATGTCTGTGAAGATGTCCATTTCATCCAAACATTTCTTAGATATTTATTTCAAAGCTCCCTGCTCAGTCAATCCAACACTCCATTCATATTGCAACGAATATTGATTTTTCTTCTATTAGCAGTGGTATGGGAGTTCTTGAGGATCCCATAGATTAGTTACCCTTATTCTCTGTCAGACTCTTTGAATTGCCAAGAGGTCGTTTTGCAGCACAGGTAGGACTAAAGAGTGTCTGTTTAAAGTCTATTTAAACCAGGGCTTCTGAAAAACATTTTTTCCTATAGAAATCACATAATGATATTGCTTTATCAGGTCTAGTGTGGAATATAGAGCTGCAGGTTACTCCTCTGCGTCAGCTGAAAAGCCTCTCCCGGGGGGGAATGGCAGTCTGTAGCACAAATAAAATAGACAACTTTGTTTCCTACAAGAAAGTTCAGCTGGATTGCACATAGCATTTATTTTAAAATATATATTTATTTCATTTTAACCCCTAAACACCTTTCTCCCTCTCTTGTCTGTGCTCAAATTCAGCTCCAAGTTAGTCATAACCATTTCCTCAGTTATAAGTAGCAGGATTCCCATGGATGGGCACATGGGAAACTGTGTTTTAGTGTAACCCTTCCATCTGGTAGGATGAAGCCCCCTGTCTGCATCACCTGAGTTTGGCTAATTAGCTGAGTTGAAAGTATTGCAAAAATTTAGCCAGTGGAAATCACACTACTGTAAAACCAGAAGCACAGGGAAGCATTATTTTTTTTTTTTTTAAAAAAATAGGTGTTTTAAAGAAAAAAAAAACCCCTGAAATCTTGTGTCCTCCTTCATGTGTATTCTTTCAAGCATCAGGAAATTTGCCTTTGTTTATTACTCTTCTGGATGTATTCATTATTCTCAAATTGCTTTTGGTATTAAGAAATATTTTTCCAGTAAGATTTTGCCTTTCTGCTGAATCTTTCATCTCTTCATTAATTTTGATGTCTGCAATGACTTAGTAATTCCAGAGGAGGCAGGAAAGCTGTGAGGTTTATACTTGTTGAGAAGCTGAAGGAGGTAATGATTTTTCTTTTTTTTTTTTTTTGGAGAAAACAGTATTAAAAGCATTAAAAAAATTGTGTCTTTTCATCTGGGATACTTTAACCAAGAGTGATAGATAGACTGTTTAGTCTGGACTGTGAATTTCAGCCCAGACAGGAGCAAGGCAGCATGTTGAAGGTGGATTTGCCTAGGGGTTTCTCTGAGGTAGTAGACATGTTCCCTCTGAGTCACAGATTTCCCATTTCCTCCTTTCAGGAGGGATGTGCTGGTTTGGACCCTGAACTGTGACAGCCCACTCAGTGCTCAGCAGTGAAAAGAGGAGTCCTGTTCCCTTTTCTCCCCATCCAGCTCACGTGCAGGGAAAGCAGAGAGCGTTAAGCTGCTTTAGTTCCTTGTCCCACATTCCAAACAACACTCGGCCTCAGAAAAGCCCAGAAACCCCATCCAATGCTATTTTCCAAAGCTCGATCTGTCCATTTTTTGACACGTGACATAAAAGCCCACAGGATTCTGTGTAACGCCTCGGGCCCTCCCCACACAGGACTCAGCAGTCTCTCAGAGACTGCAGCAATCATCTTATTCCCTTGTTGCCCCAAATCATTCCCCTTTCACCATTCACTGGGGAGATGCTAATCCTGAAAACACTCCCCAGGATGCGTTTGAATGTGATATATTTGAGCTGTGCTCATCAGCTAAGCAGCTCTGAATGATGACATTGTCACAGCTCAGCGGGTCGTGCCTCTGCTGCCAAGGGGACCCTGGAGGTCCCGCTGGAGGAGCTGAAACTACTCCACCAGTGATGGTGCAACCACGATGAAAGGTTTGAGGGCCACCTTTCCTCCTGCCCGGCTCCCTGTCTGAAGTGTTAGAGCTGAGCTGGAGCCATGATCCAGGGCTAATGAGCATTTCTAGCTTGCAGCATGTGAGTAGGGACTACTGATGTGTTTAATGTTAAACATGTGCTTGCCTGCCTGCCTGGAGAGGGGCCTAGAAGCCGTGACAGAAAAGCCTATATTAATGAAGGGCATTATTATTCTCTCCCCTTTGAAATCTGGTGGCAGAATTCCCAGTGGGGGAATTCCCAATAGGAATTCCCAGTAAAGCCGAAGGCGGCATAAGCATGAAGATGTTTCTAGTGCAGAGAGAACAGAGTACACTCAGGAACAAAAGGAGGCAGCAGTGATAGAAAGGGTCTTAGTGCAGAAGGAGGACACCAGGTAGCGACTGGAGGGACACGAGCGCTGCTGCCAGGCTCCGTTCTGGTCCCATGGCGGGGTTCAGAGTGGAGCTGGGAGCCGGCTGTGCTGGCAGTGTGATGCCAAGGCATGTTCTGCTCTATCTCCAACCACACTCCCTATGGGGGTATCCCACAGCACAACGATGCCTCCATTGTGTCTGCCTCACTCTTATTATGAAGTGGCTTGTCTAAAGAAAACTAAGAAGGGTGGGGGAATTTTTATTTTTTTTTTTTATGTATACATGGACTAAAAACAATCCAAATATGCTTTAATGGTTCTCAACATGATACTGTCAATTCTCACCACAGGGTGGAATTTGTTAGTGGAAATTAAATTAAATTTAATTAAAACAGAAAAGCTTGGCTATTGCTAATGGATACTACTGGGAGCCCTAAAAGCAGTTTGCAGTGTAGAACCATAACAGGAGTGAACATCCTTTAATTCCCAGAATTGCTTGGGTTTCACAGGGTCATTTTAGCCTATTCTACTGCACTGCTGAGAAGTTTCTCTTTCCCTGTCTCTCTAGGTCTATAAACTCTGAAGAATTTGGGAAATGGCTACAGGCACCAAATTAGTCTTTTTCACTCCTTTTTTTCCCTCCTTCATTAAATTAACTACTTTAGTTTGGAAGTAAGCAATAAGTAAGTAGAATTTGCAAACAGCAGATTTCTCTACTCTTTCATTAAGAAAGTTTTTAAGAGCTTTCAGGAAATGAGAGGTTATCCCCAGCTTTGGGAATAAACTGTGGTATAAAATACAAATGCAAGTGGGATTCTGATTAAATTATTGAAGCAGAAAGATTGAAGTTTGTTTCAAGGAGCATGCTTAGGAGTAAACGAACAGAATATTCCAGATACTGCAATAGGGGCTTCAGTTTCAGTTCTAGTTTCTGGTTTGGGTTTTTGGGGGTTGTGTTTGTTTTTTTTTGGTTTTTTTAAATTACCTATTTTACAACATAAAAACTACATATACACACACACATATATTCAGAGTATTTATCTGCATTATTTAATTCGATAATGCTGTGAAGCTGTTGGGACGGAAGGTAGCAGAAAGAGGAAAGCTTACACTCTTGAAACAGCACTATTATTTCTGTGTCTTTGATTTGGTTCCCACTGGAATAAACAAGAACCACACCATTTAGTTGTGTGGAAGCAGCATCTCAGCTTCACAGACCCCGAAAGTTTGGCAGTCCCTGGGAGGACAAGGTAATTCGCTGTTTAGCAATCTGAGCCTTGCAGTGGGCACAGTGTGTTTTGAAGGCGTCCAGAGCCGTCCTTGGGTGAAGGAGCGATGCTTGCAAAGGACCCCAGTGAATCCCCTGCTGTTTTACAATGAGATTAAGCCATCATGAGACGTGGACTGGCTAACCCCAAACCAGACACACTCGCCTGCAGCACAGCCGCTAAATTGGTCTGACACCAGGAACCGCAGCGAAGGAGCTTGGCCTCAGAAGTGAGTCAAAGCAGCATCTTTGTCACCAGTCATTTTCTATTTATAATGACACAGATCTATTTTATAATCACGGGGAGGCACAACAGGAGTGTGCTTTGTTCTGCCTAAATCGCATTTCTCGTGCGGGTGCGTTTAAACACAGCCCTTGGCCTCTTGCCCCACACCACACACACCCAGGGCGGGCAGTTCTGGCACAACAATGCACACCCTGTCGTGCTTGAATGCTCAAAGCCTCCAGTGCTGGAGCAATAAACTCCTGGTAAATGGCTTAAAAATGTTCCCTTAAGTGCACCGAGCTGCCCCGCTGCTGCCTCGCTTCTCGTTTCCAGTGCCTGTTCTGTTTCTAAGCCTTGTGCTTCAAAGAAACCAGGAGTATGTTGTGTTGTTTAGTGATGGAAGTTGCTGGGCATTATTAACAGTAAGAATTTGGGGTGAAAAACGTTGATCCCCAACCCAACCCTCTTTCCTGGTGCAAACCTGACGGCTTGTGCTCCTGACTGTGTTTTCAGAGGCTATGAACAAATTCCCAACAGCTGATTGGTTTGGCTCCTGGAGAATGGGTCCTCATCTGTGCAAACCCTCAGAGCTATGATGGTAACCCCCCTTTGCTCCCTTTTGTCCTTTCCCTTTTTTTTTTTTTTTTTAAATGAAGGGTCCTGCTGTGTATTTCGTAGAAAATGATGATCTAGTGATCAATAGATTTATTTTTGTAATCTGTTTTCAGTTCTAAAGCCTGAAGATCAAAACCGAGTTGCACAGTAAGATCTGGGGGTGAGCAGAAGTGCTTTCACTCCCTGCAAACCTACTCATTTTCAAATCCTGACTCGTTTGGGGCACAATCCTGGTTACTTTGAGGAGGTCTGAGGTTGAAGGAGAGGAAGGGGAGCCCACTGAGAGAGGATTTCAGGAACCAGTCTGAAAGTTGTAAAAGATATGTGGACAAGTTTCCTATCAGTGTGTGAGCAGCCTGTGCAGAGACCTGCATGGCCCCAATGGACCCACAGTTGCTTAAAAACTGCACTGACATTCAAAGGCAAAATTTGGGCAGTGAACCATGACATGAGGATCAGACTTGGTACCTCTTTAGGGCATTATATAGGCAAAAAATTGCTCATTTGAAAGGACACTCAAATTTTTAGATACCGTTCAGGGCCTGAGTTCACTACTGGATTTTCTCCTCCAAAATGTCATTAGTCCCAGATGCCTAATGTCTTCAGGGCTCCCACCTGAAGTACTGGGCTAAAAGCAAGATCAGGAACTCTTATGAAGAAAGCATAAACTCAGGTCTTTAAACTCAGACCTGGTAAGCTTCAAAGAAAAGTAATTTATTTGTAAACAACTATTTTATAGTGTCTGATAGTGAAAAGTGACTGTGTATCCAGGGGTCTCCATCAGATGAGAGAGCCAGGACAAAATCCCTTTGCATACTTGTGTTTTTCAGTCAAGGAACATCCTCTCGTAATGTGCAATTTTAGATTAGATTGCAACCTTTTGGGGTAGGAACTATGTATTTGTTCTCTGCATGTGCAGCTCCTCACATGACGGGACCCTGATTAGGGCCTTTGTGTGCTTCTCTAACTCTCATAATCTATAATAATAGGAAAAATATAATTAAAATGTCGTTGCAGTTCACCTTTAGTATTATGATTGTGAGACTCTGTCAACTGTGAATAAAATAATGTCTTTTTTGTATAATAGGTAGTATATTTTATTATTGAAGAAAGAGTTAAATTTAATTTTTAAACACATAAAAAAGTATCTGCTCATTGTTTCATTTTAGGCTTTTGAATATATAAGCAAATATTTCTTTTGTATCCTTCAAGTGAGTATGTGTTAAATGAAGAAACCTGCCTTCCTGAATTGGAGCTGTTTATAATTATATTCCAAGAGTGATTAACACCTGATAATTTGAATAAAAGTGGTTTATTTTCTCATTGGGTTATTGCTGAACTTTTAAAAAATTTTGTTAATTGGTTTTTTTTTGAAACAGACAACTTTTCTTTACCTGCAAGAAAAAAAAGTGTGCTCAGAGCTTGAATACAGCTATAGTCATCCCTTAATCTAAGAATGGGATATGAGAACTGGTGGGGTTATAATGCACATCTGTAAAATAATGGAGGGGGCGAAATGGGGTGTGACTATTCACTATTTCTCATATCAGAGGTTATGTGTTCCTAGTGAAATAATCAAGCAGCAAGTTTAAAGCAATCAGAAAGAAAAGCCTTTTTACACAGTGTGTAATTAAACTTTGGAGCCCTTTACTGGATGATGCTGTGCAGATCAGAATGCATATGGGGTTCAAATATGGACATAGCGACTTCCTGAAGAACAGATCCATTAATGTTGTTAAACATGAAACTTTGGAAGCAATTTCCAAGTCAAAAAGTCCCTAAACACCAGGGCTGAGAGAAAGTGAGGAAGTAGGTTTCCATTTGCCTCATTTCTTATATTGTTTCTGCTGTGAGAGATTAGACACAGCCATGGGAGGGCTGGGTGCCTTGGCTCCAGGATGTCCTTTCTGGGATTACACTGCACAAACGTGAAGTATTGTAAACTGAATTCCAGCACAGAACTTTGAATTTAGCTTCCCCAAAGCAAACCAATTCCAGAGATGTTTTAGATACAGAGGCTCAGAATCCCTTTCATAGCAAATGACAGGGAATCACATTCCATCTGAAACAAGAGTTCATCATCCAACAGCTGCAACTGGAGAGGACCAAGCAGAATTTCTCTGAGTTTACATGTCAACTTCTCTTTTGGTTACCAAAGATTGTACCCTGCGGGCCACATCTCTCTAGTCCTGCATTAATTGCTCTGGTACCACATCTCTTTTGATGTCGTGTGTGATATAAAAATGGGCATCTGTTTCAAATTCTCCAAACTCAAGGTGATAAGTGCCAGCCTAATGCTTCTGCTCTAACTGGTGCTGAAATACCATTTCACTTGTCCAGCACTGCAGGAGTCACTGCTGGCTGATTGCTTTTGGACTGAGCTCTAAATGTGCAAACACCCAGGTGCAGCTTTGTAGCAGATGTGATCTTTCCCTCTCTGCAGTTGTGGAAGCATGAAGGAAAACCAGGGAATCTGAAAAACTCACCATCCGACATATCAAAGAATTAATAAATACCTTTTTTTTGGCCTAATTTGTAGCCAGTCCTGAATGGAAGTTCAGCTTTGCTGTTCAGTCACTCAGCTGCTGTGGCTGACTGGGGACGCTGCTGTGCATTTTCTCGTAGGAGCCCACGCCTTGCACAGCTCCATCATGTCACTGTCCTGCCAGAACCACAGGTAAGAGACTGCTCCATCCTGATGAGCATCTCTGATAGTGGTCAGTACCAAATAATTCACAGAGGGGTGCCAAGAGCCCCAATCCTTGGAGTTTCTCCTACTGACCATACACAAAAAATGTTTGACACTGGTGGTTTTTTAGTGTTTATTTAATTAAAAATTATTCCCTATGGCTCTGTCTCCTCTCATTGTACAAACAAACCTAACACTGGTCTCAGGCGCTCTGGACACTGGTCTAGGTGATGTTTTAGGGTAGTAAAACGGAGTGCATCAGATCCATTAGGCACTGTGTAAAATAAGCGGTTTCTGTGCGTAAGCGATTGTGATTGCAGATCTGAATGATGAAAAATGGGGTGAGTAACAACCTGGATCACTTATCATTTTTCCTGTCTTTATTTTATCATTCCTTGTGCATTTGCTCTGAACAAAGCCAAAGCTTCCCCCTTTCCACAGCAATGTCTCCCTGCTGCTGGTCATTTTTTTGGTCATTCGGTCTCTGAAAGATCACTTCTGCCCAGGTAATCGCTCTATCTGACGGGGATTTATGCTGCTGTCTCTTCCTGCTTGCCATGTTAAAAATAGAGCCCTTGATGGGCTCCACAGAGCTGCTGGCACCTCTTCCTTCAGGGATGGGGTGGGGGGAAGCTTTGTCAAGTAGGGTTTAGTTTGGGTTTTCTTTTTTATCTCAATACCTGACGTAACACTCCACACGTCCTGCTAGACACGCTGCAATCAGTCCAGTCTGCGCCAGGCAAGAGTTTAGACATTTCAGGTGTCATCCATCCTTCATATCTCATGCATGCCTTTCCTTTCATGAGCCCAGCAGATGCCTTTAATTGCCAGCCTTCGCTTCTTGGCTTTCCAAGGAGCAGCAGAGGAACTATGGAGTCCCTCTGGCGAAGGATGAAACGAAGGGGCCCAGCAGTGTTATGACATTTTCTTGCACTGAATTGGCTTTGGGAAGAATGGCCTCTTTCCTCCCGTTAGATAAGCACAGAAATCTTAAGCAGATGCTTGCAAAACATCAAACAAATATATACTTTAAAAAAATAAATATAGGCTATACCCACATGCCCCATAATCTGGCCAATATTCAGCCACCGCTGACAGGATCTAGCCTTTCTCTGGAGGAGCCTGGAGGAAAAGGAAAACCCGCAGTCTAGTCACTCCTCAGCAGGACTGGAACTGGTTCTTCCACCATCCCAGACCCCAGCATGGCCATGCCAGCAGCTGGTGGCCACTTTCCAACCTGCCCTGTTGTTCGGCAACTAGAGGGAAATGCAACCCTTCTCTCTTGGGTGCTATGTGTACACCCCAGGGACTTTAATCTGTTTCAGTTTCCCCCTAAATCAGCATTGCAGAATGCAAAGGGGAATTTAATGTCATAGGGAAGAAGGAGCAGCAGTTTGAAAAGCCTAAACTGCCAAAAACAAGAAGAAAGGGTGTTTTCTTTAGTGCATACATAAGACTTGTAACCCTTGTGCTCCCCATTTCTAGAGCAGAGGTAATAGAAGGGATTTCTTCTGGTTCCCTCGCACTGAAAGCCACAGGTTTTTGGAAAAGCTGGATGGAAGTACATTCACCGGGAAGTGTGAGAAAGAATTTATTGCAAGAAGTCCCCCTTCCCTCAACCCTTTGTTAAAACAACATTAAAGAACATTATTGGTGCCAAGGGAAGGACTTTGAAGAACCTGCTGGAGTTCAGGTCACCCGTGTAATCCTCATCCAACTCCTGGTGTGGACGGGTTGTGGTACCAGCTTTCATCAGCTCATGCACCACATCCTGCACAGCTCCTGCCCTGTCAGTGCCCTGAACGGGTGATGCAATTTGTTTTCTTGGCACAGAGTGGTGCTGGGCCTTCTTTATTCCTTATTGCTCAGCCTGTTAGGAAACTCTTTAAAACAGTCGTGGCATCATGTGCTTTCTGCAGCAGCGTTGTTTGTGACTGCTTCACAAACATTGATCAGATCACTTCATGTGTCCCCAAGGCGCACGGGATGATGTTTCACAGCGTGGGAATCAAGACTGAAAACTTCAGAAATGGGTTTTCACTTCAGATTCCCCATTTCACCTATTTAAAGCGTGATTTTTGCACTGTGCTGTGATTTCAGGGAACTGCTGTACCAGTAAATTCAATGTACTGGGATCACTTCCAATCTCTGGGATAAAGTGGCACGAAATGGCTCCTGTCCGTACTGGTTTACCCTCCTCAACTGAACAGATGCCAGCAAATGGCTTGTTAGAAACACCCCCTGGACAAATGAGCTTCCAACTGATTTCAAAGGGTAGTTTGGGAGGGTACTAGATGGCCTGAGCCAAGATACACATGCATATTTATATATTTATATATTTATATATATAAATGTGTAAACATGTATACACATATACACTAAGTAGTAAAGGCAGGTATTTGGGTTACAGTTCCAAGTGCAGCTGTGAGGGCTCAGAAGCTCCTGCCCCTCAACTGTTGCCTCAGGTCCCAGTGCCACCACAAAGCTTGCATACAAAAATTAGCAAATTTGGGGCAGATGAGCAGTACTTGATCTTTCCTGACTCTGGAGTGACTTTGCAAGTACAGTAATGTTTTACTGTAGTTTTGCTTTGTGTAATGTTTTGTACACGTACGCACATGCATCTATCTATACGTGCACACGCACACATGTACAGTGACATCCTTCCCTCTGAGCAGTGTTCTAATTCTGGCTTCTTTCTTATCGTCCTTAATGATTGCAGAAAATCAGTGCAGTTGGGATTTGAACTGCCACAGGACCAGCTGGCTTTGGCACCACGTCTTTGCTGAATCCCAGGTCCCCAGAAGGTTATTTATCACACCACAGCCAGAGCTGTGCTGCCTGCCCGCTCTGCTGGGAATATTCCCTATCCCTTGCCGCTGGCACGATTCCCCAGGGAGAGCCCCACAGCTGTCGGAGCCAGTTGGATGCATTGCTCTGCAACCAGCACTCATATTTATGGTGTATGGGGTAAAATCTTTATTCATAAAGCAGCAGCTTTAGCTTTTCATTGTCAGCGTGGATGTTGAACTAATCAGAAAGGGGAGCAGGGGAAGGGTGGGGACAGGAAAAGAGGAGTTTGTGGGAACATAACAATGTTAAAGAAAAAAACTCTGCTTGCTGTCAGTTAAGTCTCTCCATTAGTTACCTCTACCATTATGGATTCATTTTAAGATCCAGACTTCAATATACATAACTTTAAATCACTAACATCCTTCATGGCTCTGTGATTTGCTGGTTCCATATGTAGCCTCTTGGCCCATTGCGTTGGCACAGGTTCAACTCTTGTTCTTCCTTTGGGTTACGGTTTCCTCGCTTTGATGGGGGGGGTTGGGAGGGGAAGAAGAGGGAGAGAGCAAGAAAAGGATGGTGAGGCAGAAGGAAAGTGACGGTAGAGAGGGAAGGGATGGGAGGAAAGGAGAGGAGCACAAGGAAAAGTCGAAATAATAAAAAGAGAGAGAAACAGCTTAAAATAAATCAGAAAAAGTAAAGAAGCAGTGTGGAAAGAGCAGAAAGAGGAAAACAATCAGAGGTGTTGTCATGAGCAGCTATCCCCACCTTGCTGCTTGTGGCAGTGCTGGGATGCTGTGGAGTGGGAGGAAAGGGCTGATGCAGCCTTTCCCAAGCTCCTGGAATGGCAATGCCAGCCTGCCCCTCATCCCCGTGCCAGGCTGCCCCTCGTCCCCTTGCAGGCAGGCTCAGTCTCCGCTTGAACTTTATAATTAAGCTCGCTGAGATTTTGCTTGGGGTCTGGGCTGACAGCTGTATTGAATTTTGGTTTATTGTGTGATTTATCAGGGCCGTCGATGGGCGTTTGGATGATTTAGTGCTGCAAAAATACCTTGGAATGCAACGCGCAGCAATATCTGCATTATTAATAACAATAATAATAAAGATAAATGTCCCTCCTCAGAGCTTTCGATGGCTGTGCCACTCAATTTAACATTTTAACAGTGGCATGTGGCCTCTCCATGGCACCTGGTAGCGTCTGATGGATTTGAGCAGGCAAAGAAAAGGTTATTTGTCAAACACTCAGCCTCAACTATACAGTATTTTGAAAGCTCCAGGTCAGAGCAGCCTGAGCCGCATTCCTGTCCCTGACATCCAGCGAGACTGAACTTTGTCATGTCATTAAGCTGTCAGCAGTGCTGGGGCATTGTTTGGATTTCTGGTGGGAACTCCTTGCACATGCTTGGGGTGCTCTGGTGGGATTATATCAACACCATTGTAAAACACACACAAATGAGCTGTGCTGTAATTACCACATGAAGACCTCACTTGGCTGGGTTAATCAGCAGAGAAAATGGAAATACCAGATAAACACAAATGGCCCACCAGGATGTTTATTCCAGTGGCAACAATGCCATTGTTTCCTAGGAGACCAGCCTGATTCTGGGGCTCCTCTGGCAGCCAAACCACTGACTGCTCATCTGTGCCATGAAGGAGCAACATGGAGCTCTGCTCCTGCCTCTGCACCCGCACTCGACAGACCAGCAGGACCAGGGCTGGGAAGAGGAGAGGGACCACAGTATTTACAGATATTACAAATATGTCTGATACTCGATTGAAATAAAAGAGAACGTTTTCTCTACACCCTTGCACCAGTTCCACTCAAAAATCGGCTTTGCATGAGAGTCCTGTGCCCACCAGGTAGGACAGAGGCTGCTTTCTGCCCACCCCTCCTCACGATGCTCTCTGAAGTGGAAGGGACAATTATAGCTCTATCGGTTCCAGCTGCCTGTCGGGAAGGGAAGGCTTGGGAAAAGCAGCTGTCTGGGGTGGCTTGTTGTGTTGGTTGCCATTCAACAAATCACATTTTAGTGTACTCTTATGATTTGCTTTTTTGGGAGACACACAACCTGAATTAAATTGACTGCACTTCCCAGTGCCACAGGTCACAGTGGCCAAGTGGGACCTTGGTGGCACCAACCACCCTGGGCAGTGCAGAGGGCGGAGATTGTCCTTCACAAACCCTCCTTTCTCTGCCCAGTACACTGGTCTCGTTTTACCTACAGAGCCCCTGGGGCTGTGACCAACACCATGGAGGTTGGTTTGCTAAGCAAATACTGAGCTGCTGGAAAATGTCCTTGTACCAGCTGTTTGCTACAACTTCCACAACTCTGTCCATGGGTTTAGGGGTTTCCTGAGCACTCCTTAACTCAGTGATGGTGTTTATCCAGAGTAGTTTGCATGAGCAGTGAGAACCTGCCTGGCTCTGTCAGGAGGTGATGGCAGAGCACTTTGTTAATCCCTTCCTCTGAAAAAACTACAGGGAAGCATAAGGGATGGTGACAAATAATCAGTGGGTAATGCCATCAAGCTTTGAAAGAGGTTTTCCACACAGTCTGACATCCTGTCGTAGTAATAGCAATAAAATAATGAAAATATATGACATTATATGCAAATAATAGAGTAAGTTCTTGAAGCCGCTTGCTACTCCCATGAATTTGCAATCCAAGTGAAATAAAGATTTCATGCTGGAGCCTGTGTTTGCAGAGAGACAATTGTCCAGAGTTGTTCACTCAAATGGTCAGGTTAATAGTTCATGTCCCAGACAACATATGAAGAACAGGACCATCAGTCCCTCTCCATTCCTGGCTCACAGGAGGGTTTTCTCCTCCATAGAAAGGAGAGGGGAAAAGGTGGTGTCTGTGTCAAGAGAAACCTAGGGACAGTGGGTTAGGGAGACACAGTCAGAGCCAAAGAGAATGATGTTTCCTTAGGGCCTTTTTGCCATCTTCTGGTTCTCCAGAAAAAAAATGACCATGCTCTGGCCATGCTCTGGCCATTTTCAGACCGTGCTCTGAAAGCCTCCTTTCTGAGTCCCCAAGTGCTCCATTATTTCTGGGACCTTGTAGGACACCAGACACTGAATAACCATGATAATCTCATTACCATTTCTTCCTTCCTTCCTTCTGTTTGCCACATCTCCCTGTGTCCTGTTCCCTTTCAGCTCTTGATCTCCCATCTCATGCAGAGGGTTCAGGTCCACCGTGCGTTGGGGCTAAATAATGCAATTGATAAATAACACTGACCAAGAAGCCCTTATCCCTTCAGTGCCACCACCACTGCAGCAGTCCGTGGGGGTTTAGCCCCAGCCAGCCACTGAGCACCGCACAGGCGTTCCCTCAATCCCCCAGTAGGGTGGGGGAGAGAATCGGAAGGGTAAAAGTGAGAAAACTTGTGGGTTAAGAAAAAGATAGATTCATTGGTAAAGAAAAACCCATGCACACAAACAAAACAAACCAAGGAATTCATCAACCACTTCCCATGGGCAGGCAGGTGTTCAGCCATCCCAGGAAAGCAGGCCTCTATCACATGTAACAGTGACTTGAGAAAACAAATGCCATCATTCCAAACATCCTCCCTTCCTTCTTTCTTCTGAAACAGGACGCCTTATGATCAGGGATATCCCTTGGATCAGTTGGGGTCAGCTGTCCCAGCTGTGTCCCCTCACAATTCCTTGTGCACCCCCAGTCTCCTCACTGGTGGGGTAGGGTGAGGAGCAGAAAAGGCCTTGGCTGTTCTGTAAGCTCTGCCCAGCAATAACAAAAACAACCCCGTGTTCTCAACACTGTTTCCAGCACAATCCCAAAACACAGCCCCATCCCAGCTACTGTGAAGAAAACTAGCTCTACCTCAGCCCAAACCAACACACAGCCAAAGGGATGGACCTCACAGGTGTGCTCCTCTCCTGCTTTTATCCACTCTGTAACAAGGCCAGGGAATCCTGATGTCTTTCCTGAGTGTGGTCCATCACCTGCAGAGACCTAGTCAGGAACATCTTGCTGCACGGGTGACTTGAGGTCCCAGGGGAGCAGCTAAATGCTATCATCACTTTCCAAAAATTTGAATGCACAGCTTATAGATCTTCTGTGTGTGGCTCCCAGTTAAGAGATCTTCTGAGTAGTGTGTATCCCAGATGAAAAATATTTTTCAGCCCAAAGGAAATTCTCACTAAAAAACGTAATCCTGTCAAAATTTTCCAAATAAAATTTCTGGTTTGGACGCGCACTCAAAACCCCACCAAAACAGTTAATCTTTATTTACTAACCAGGATACCAAAGTTAAATATCTCGCTGAAATTCAGCATTTGGAAATTAAATTACATTTTTAAGTGAAATAGCATCTCAAAAGGAATTGCTCCTTCCAGAGCACCAGAATAGGCTATATTTGGTCGACAGTCGTCACCTGCTTGCTTTACTCGTTTGCTGTCCTCTGGCATGGGGACTGGGTGAACATCTTCATTTGTGTCTCAGCAATAGTGTGGCCAGCAGGACCAGAGAAGTGACTGTCCCTCTGTGCTGGGTGGTGCTGAGACCACACCTTGAATCCTGGGTTTAGTTTTGGGCCCCTCATGACAAGAAAGACATTGAAGGGCTGGAGCATGTCCAGAGAAGGGAACGGAGCTGGGGAAGGATCTGGAGCACAAGTCTGGTGAGGAGCAGTTGAGGGAGCTGGAGAGGCTCAGCCCGGAGAAAAGGAGGCTCAGGGGGACCTTCTCACTCTCTATAGCCATGTGAAAAGAGATTGTGGAGAGGTGAGTGTTGGTCTTTTCACCCAAATAACAAGCAAGAAGATAAGGGGCAATGGAAAGTTGCTTCAGGGGCAGTTTGGATGTTAGGAAAATTGTCTTCACAGAAGGGGTTGTGAAACATTGGAACAGGCTGCCCAGAGTAGCGGTGGAGTAACTATTTCTGGAGGCATTTAAGAGATGTATAGATGTGGCACTTGGGGACATGGTTTAGTGGTGGCCTTGGCAGTGTTGGGTTAATGGTTGGACTTTTCCAACATAAACGCTTATTCTGTGTCTCCGTGGTAAATGGTCACTGTTTTGGTCTCAGAGGGGTGGGCACAGGTAGCCCACAGCTTTGTTTTGCAGGTGATCAAAGCTGGCCAGATGCAGCTTGGATCACATGTTTTGTTTCTTTGACTGCCACCTGACAAAATGCATGAGCACATACTTATCCTTAAATCCATGATTGAAGGCAAGGGGATTACATGGTCTGTTGACCTGGGATAGAGTTTAACATGTGCTTGAAGAGGTGCTCACTTGATTTAGTGAATAGGAGGATTTCCACAGCATTTAGAGACAGGGGTTCATATAAATAAAAAGAAAAAAGCCAAGATCACGTAAAAGGTCAGTGTCACTGGACAAGGGTGACACAGCAAGAGAAGCACCTTCAGATAACTTCATCCTCTGTGCAGCACTGACCAGCACCTTCAAAAGTAGTTCCTTTAAAGTGCCCACAGCTGGGTGCTAAAAATTAGTGAAAAATAAATCATTAGGGATATTTGAAACATAAAGATAGGTAGACAAGGGAATTTTGAATAATGAGGAGTCGTGGGGTGATGAATTGTTCACTATGTAACCCATGTTTTCCTTGTGGTTTTATGAACTGTCTTAAGCAGGAAAATAAGAGAGTAAACACCTCTGCTCCCAGTATGCTTGAGAGCTGTATGTTTCATATCCTGCAGTACAAAGATTGCTTGTTTGGTTCTTGCTTTCTCTTTGCCATCAGTCAAGATCTCCTGCAGCCTCGGAAGGAAAGACATTGCGTATTTTTTTCCTCATAGCTGCAAAACCAAAGGATTCCAGCAAAAATGGAGAACTCACTTGTAAAAGAGGGTTAAAAGTGTTCCCCCACAAAAGAGAAAGTATTGTGACATTTGAAAGATGATTCTTCCTGGGACTCAAGGTTTTTACCAGTGATCTGCATCTGTAGCCTTTCCCAAAATACTCTGTCATCAAATGATTCAATGTCATCATCAAAGAATTTTTGGCTACTGACTTTCCTTTAATAATAGTTGAGAAGTTTAATGAAAGGAAAGGTCTGCATAGATTTCTTCCTAAATTGGATGAAATCCTGCCTTTTTACTTTTTTCTTTTTCTTTTTGGTAATATTTCTGCTCAGAGAAAATTATAGCCTCTGGTGCCAGTGATGTGCTCTGTATGTTTTGTTTATTACAGCGGTTTTAACTGGAACCATGGGTGAGGGAGTATCATTATAAAATTCTTGATACCCCTCATATATTTGTGCAAACATAGTTGTGGGCATCGAAGGCAGTGGTGGAGATGCCAGTTTCAAAGCATTCTCTCCTTGTTTTAAAAATGTGGTGCATGCCCACATGCTCTCTAGGCAGGGAGAAACCCAGGTCCTGGTTCAGACCGGACGTCTGACCCCGCGTGTCCAACCCCACCTGGGGTGAAGCTGGGTTTCTGCAGCTGCCTCTCCAGCTGAGCCGTGGCTTGGTGGTGATACCCAGTGGTCAACCCCTTCCTGATGTTTGCCATCAGGAGCGTTCTGAGGAGATGTGTCTCTTCTCACAGAAGGGCAGCCTGGAGTGGTACGAACCAGGAGCTGCTGCAGTTTGCAGTAAAAACCTCTTGGGCGTGTAGGTTACACACAGGCAGTGGTTGAGAGGAACAGGTGGTTACCCAACTTTGTGAATAGCAAGTGTTGGGTGCCAGAGAGCTGCAAATTCATGCCATGTCTGCAGTACCAGTGAAGATGAGCTCTGAAAATAAGGCCTGCTGGTCCTTTCTTTGCAATTCTCTGTATTTCTGTATTTACTACTTTCTAGCACTGAATTGCTTCTGACTCCCTGTAGGACTTCAAGAGGTGACATCTGTGGAGGAGGTAAACAAGAAACTGTTTGAAATGCGAGGGCCTGGGTTTTCTAAATGTCCATTCTAAAGATGGATTCCTTGCCATTTGGTGTCTACGGGCTGGGACAGATTTTCCAATTAATTCAGCCAGCAGCACTGGATGCCTCCCACCAGGACAGTGGCATCCCACTCTGCAAAAAGCTTAAATCACAAGGATGTTAAACTATCTTAGGAACCTGGCACCTGTGAATCACAGGTCTGCTAATTGATTTGTATTACTTTGTTATCAAGCCCTGGAACAGCCTGTCCAGGGAAGTGGTAGAGTCACCAGCCCTGGAGGGCTTTAAAGGACATGTAGATGTGGTGCTGATAGACATAGTTTGGCAGTACTGGGTTAATGGTTGGATTTGATGATCTTAAAGGTTTTTCCAACCTAAATTATTCTATGATTCTATGAATCGTGAGGATCACTTAGTTAAAGGAGATGCAGAGCAGGAGGGAACTGAGATTTTTATTTCTCTTTGGGAACTGCCACATCAGGAAGGGCTGTGTGTGGCCTCTGCAGAGCCCGGCGCACCTCAAGATGAGGGCTCACACCAAACCCTTGGGGTGGGCTTGTCCTCATCTAATGCTGGCTACCTCAGACCAAGGCGTCTCTGCCATCAGTGATGTGAGATGAGCACCCCCACAAAGCTGTTTACCTTTCTGGTTGTAGACACATCCCTCTAGGATGGGAGGAGCACCGTTCTTTTACAGAGGACCATCTCAGACCATGCATTTAGCTTTCTGATGGACGAAGTCAAGTGAGAATTATCTCATGTGCACGCAAAGGGGACTAGAGGTGGCCTGAACTGAAGTACTGGGCTTGCACACTTTGCTGGATTGGGCAGTCAGCAGCTGTTGCAACCAACCCCAAGGAATAGCTGTGCTTCCACTGACTGAAACACCCCTCTGAAAGGGACAAATTCTGCTCCAGCCCCCCAAAAGCTCCTCTCATTGCAGTACCATAGGCCAGTGATTAGGTAACAACTGCGAACACATTTGTCCCTCCAACGGCAGAGGCAGCTGCCAGCAAAATGTGAGGAGTAGGCAGCAAACCAGGCAAGAGCCATGGACATCCCCCACTGGAGCCAGGAGAAAAGCTCTGACTGAAATCTCTGCAAATCAGGGCTGAGCCAGATGAAAGCTGTGAAGAGACAGCCCTGTGTGCTGTGAGGTTGTGTTGGTCTACAACCGAGGAGGGGAATACTCTGTAGTCTACAAGACCCTCCTGGGCAGCATCAAGACAAATTTTTCTTTCATCAGTACAACTGGAATTAATATGGACTGGTTTAAAGCAAAAAAAGGAATAAATTCACTCTGTACATTTTCCCTTTTCTCTCCTTCCCCCACACCCTGAATATGCATTAAAAAGAAGTCTTGAGATCTGTACTGAAGAAATGGCAACTTTTGGTGCACATGTTGGGAGTGTTTGGGAAATGTTTGTGTGGCAGGGTACAAAGAGGAGATGGGCAGGTGGAACAAAACTCCCATGAAAGGCAGGAAATCAGTAAAAGATTGGTCACTTAACCCTGGGATATATATAGAAGAAAATAGTGAGTAAATACCTTGTTGACTCAAGGCATCCTGTTAGGAGGGGTTCTGAAAGCAAGATGTGGATGGAGACCACAGTG
Organism: Mohoua ochrocephala; assembly: GCA_013398855.1. Lineage (NCBI taxonomy): Eukaryota > Metazoa > Chordata > Aves > Passeriformes > Acanthizidae > Mohoua > Mohoua ochrocephala. The sequence continues at coordinate 301,324 of VZTA01024014.1, read as the reverse complement.
TCTTGGGAAGCAACAGTGGGTTTGGTTGCTTTGGTTGATCCATATTCTTATGTTGCTGCTGCTATTGCTTTTTGGTGTTTTTTTGTTTTGTTTTTTTTTGTTATTTTTTTTTTAATGAGTGTCTTCACTCATGTTGACACATGAAACAGTACCAAGATGATTTCATGTGCAGCCCCTTGATGGTCTCTGCTGTTAAATTGCCTGAATTTTCCCCACCATGCTTTTGGCCTGATCCCAGCAGGGCCCAGTTGTGAGCTGGGAGCTAGCAGAGAGCTCAAACTGTTCCCAGTAGCAGTTCAGATGCAGCTTGCCACTTTTGGGGAGTGTTTAGCAGTGTGGACATGGACATCCAGGGCAGCATTGCTCCCATGTTTACGTACTAGTGTAGGTGTAGTCGGTGTGTTCATATTCAAAATAAAGTGAAATATTTAACCATATATCCATCACAAAAAACTATTGGCAGATTTTTGTAGGTAGTGGGGTGGGAATCCGTGGGACAGGTAAGCACCACGGTCCTGCAGTTCTGCACCTTCCCTTGGGTGGCTCCACTGCATGTCCAGTTTTCGTGTGAGCTGAGCTACCGCTGTAAAATGACAAATTTCCACACGTTTTTTGTTGGATATATCTTTTTTCACTTTAATGGGCTGAATTAGCTGAGCAAAAAGTCAGCAAAGAAGGCCTGGGACAAGAGCTACAAGGCTGGGGGTGAGGGAGAGAGGGCAGGGATCCAGCACAGGAGGGATTTCCAAGGGTCTCAGTGGGACTTGAGCCTGGGCCATCAATATCCCTTTGATGCTGGTGAGATCCCACAGACAGGCTTACACACCCTCCTCACCTGGGACTGGCCATCTGAGAGGTTCATTTTGTTGTGTTTTGGCTCTTTTCTTCCCTCTCACAATGTATATAATATTCCCATCCCCCTTCTGCTCTCTGCTGTGTCTCTTTTCCCATGTTTTCACAGGGAACATGTGTATTCCATGAGTGTTCAGTCTTGCACATGTGTTGCTCATGCCAAGAATGAACCAGTCTGTATCAGGAGCCGTCATTTATGGGGCAGGGAGTTATTAAAAGATATTAATAGTAAATCCTGGCATTTGGCAGTGAGTGTTCAAAATCCTTGCATGCATTATTCATAGCAACAGCTTCAGACTCACCCACGTGAAGAAACCAAGTTTTCATACAATACAAAACCCCCTATTCTGAGGTTACATCCTATTTATTTTAAGGATTTTCTGTTCCAAAATTCCAATTATATAAAAAAACAAAGGTAGGAAAAATGCCTATTATCCGCTGTCTTGTAGCCATTTCTTATCACAATAAGGATGGGGAAAGATAAGCACTTTCCATGAGAAGTGACCAATTTGATGAAAAAATACTGGAAAGGGAAAAACAAAGTAAGTCAACCCAACACATAGGCCTTATTCAACAAAAAACTAGGAATGAACAAAACCAGGAAAATTACTAGAAACTTAAAAAAAAATTCTATAAAAAGATGGTTTAAAATCAAAGGGAAGAGAAAAAAGTTGATTTTCTTAACTCCCTTTCACACAGTTCCCAATCCACTATTTTGCAGAGTTGAAGTCTTTTAGGGCATTCTTGAAAATTCAAATTAGACTTACATGCATGTTTACTAATGTTGAAGATAATTTCTGTTTTAGAATTTGCTAAATAAACAGAGCTGGTTAATTTTACTGTACTGCCTTGTGTTGATAATCCTTCAGGATATATTAGTGCTTAAGAATAAGAGACCTGAGGCACAGAGAAACATTAATAAAACAAGTATTGAAATACAAAATATCTAGACTAAATCTCCAGCTTCTTCACTGATGGGACAATATCCATGGGACAATACCACCTACTTAAATTTACATAGTGTTTAAGGAAACATCTTGTAAAGGAGGGTGGATGGAGAGTCACTGTTCTCTTGTGCTCTCGAGGTAAGTATTTGCCTCCTGGCAGAAGGTGAACAAGTTTAAGTAAATGAATACAACTGTGCACAGTGGGAACAGCACAGCAGTTAATTCATTTCCATAACTCATGTGGTGTTGTCATTTATGGATTCAATTGAAAAAGAGGTATTTTTCTTTGCCCAAGATTTAACCTAAAATTAATATTCTTCTAGAAAATTTCAAAAATTTTGAAATGTGGACAACATCAGTCCAAATGTGGACTTAGGGGGACTCAATCACTTAGGGGAATTTGATCACTCAGGAAGCTCAAAATATCATTATCAAAATATCAGAGTCTTTTACTGTCACTTCATGGATCTTGCTCTGTGCAGGAGGTCCTACCTTCTTCTTATCCTTCTTGATATTCCCTCCACACCAGGCACTTGCCTATTATCTTTATGAAATAAATGCTTTTAATGAGCTTAGTGCCTTTGTAATATGGATCCTCCAATGGAAGGTTGTGCGTCCTGATTTTCTGGGTGTGTAAGGGAAAAAAGAACCATGAATTGATGTTCAGCATGAACATCAACAGATGTTAAAGATGAGGTACCAGGGACACCTTCCACTAGACCAGGTAGCTCCAAGCCCTGTCCAACCTGGCCTTGGACACTTCCAGGGATGGGGCAGCCACAGCTTCTCTGGGAAACCTGTGCCAGGGCCTCACCACCCTCACAGTAAAGAACATTTTCGTAACATCTAATCTAAATCTTTTTCTTTTAGTTTGAAGCCATTCCCCCTTGTCCTCTCATCATCTTTCCAATTAAAAAGCCACCCTCCCTCTTTTTTTAGGCTCCCTCTAAGGACAGAAAAACTCCAACGGGATCTCCCCATAGCCTTTGCTTCTCTTTGTTGAGCGCACACAGGAGGGAAGAGTATGGTCCATCCCCACCCAACCTACTTTCAGTGGCTCCATATTCACACCTTTCTAAAAAGCGTGGAATGAAAAGTTTTGGGAAGAGTGTTGTCTGCAGAGAGCGCGCGGTGCTCTGCAGTGCCCAGCGCCTGTGGTTCTGGCACCAGAGGAGCTGACTGCTGCACTTTCACCAGCAGATCACTTAAGGCAATGGAGAATTCAATTCAGGGAGAATTCAGGGAAATTGCTTTTTTAATAACAGGGCAGGAGTTTTCACCCACCTCTTTCACCCTAGCCTGAGTGCTGCAGAGAGTAGTTATCTGTATGAATTGGCTTCCTCAGCCAGTCTGAGTCATTTTTCTGAGTCTTAAGTTTTAAGGGATTCTTTGTGGCTACACATTGACTCTGGTTTCATCCCTGGCATCCCTACAGGAAACTCAGTTGCACAGTTTTGGTGTCAGACTCAGCAAAACAGCCCTAGACTGAGTGGGAAGAGTTGGACCCTCTGGGAGAACAGAGACAGCGAGAAGAGGCAGGGTGAGGAGATGTTGCCCCGCTGCCCTTGTTATTCTAGTTCTGTGGATAACCAGAAGGTTGCGGCCTTCAGCACTTCTGCCAGTCAGAGCTATTTTTGATTAAATATAAAGCCAGGAAGTTTTTAATATGGGCAAACCAATAATGGGTTACGTCACTGGCAAGTTCTAAAAATTATAATGCTGAGTCTTTGTTAAAAGACAAAACTATTTGCTTCTACTTTTCTTTCTTTTCTTTTTTTTTAAATCTTATAATTGTTTTTTTTAGACTCATTCATGGGCCCAAATATTAAAAAGTACCTTTCTTGATAAACACGTTACCTATAAAGTTGTGTAGAAGCTGACAACCTGGTCTGGGACACTAATACAACTCAGACTTTTATGCATAAACTGAGTGTGGTCAGCAATATGTTCCACACTAAATGACATTGTCTTGTTATTACAGTGTGTTTATATCTTTCTGTGTGCTCCAAAAACTCCACAAGAAATCAGAATATATGGGGTAGTGAACAGTGATCAAATATGAATTAGCTGGAAGATGTGTAAGGAATCAGCTCAATAGAAAGAAATATTGAATACAATGAGAAAAATTATGTATTTGGCTGGAAGGAGGTTACTAGATCAGCTTTTTTTCAAGAATTATGTTTGTCACTAAGCATTTCTTAAGAATGAGTACATTTAATATGGTCATTGGCCATTTTAGCTCAAAAGGCTGTTGATCTCCCAGTCTGCTCTAGTGAGACTCCACCTGGTTTGCTGCATCCAGCTCTGGGGACCTCAACACAAGAGGGACATGGACCTCATGGAATGAGTCCAGAAGAAGCCACTAGGCTGATCACAGGGCTGGAGCACCTTTTCTATGAAGACAAGCTGAGAGACTTGGGGCTGTTCAGCCTGGAGAAGGGAAGGCTCCAAAGAGATCTTAGAGCCTCTTCAGTACCTAAAGGAGTCTACAAGGGAGCTGGAGAGGGACTTTTCACAAGGGCATGGAGTGATAGGACAAGGGGGAACGGCTTTAAGCTGAAGAAGGGTGTGTTTAGATTAGATATTAGGAAGAAATTCTGAGGGTGGTGAGGCTGTGGAACAGGTTCCCAGGCAGGCTGTAAATGCCCCATCCTTGGATGTGTTCAAGGCCAGGTTGGATGGGGCTTTGGGCAGCCTGGTCTGGTGGAAGGTGTCCCTGCCCATGGCAGGGGCTCAGAACTGAATGGTGTTTAAGTTCCCTTCCAGCCCAAATCCTTCTATGATTCCATGATTTTATCTTTTGCTGATGTCACAAAGAGAAGGGTTACCATGCAGGGAGATCTGATGTCCTGAGGGTGAGAAAAGCAGAAATAATATGATTTCCAGCAGAGGAAAAGACAGGGATTTCAATTCAGAATTATTAATGAGAATTTTTGCTTTAATATCAGAGTCATCACCTGGAAGCAACTGAGATGTGAAAGGCGTTAGTTTATTAGCTGATAGCACATTTATTCGGAGCCACCAATGCAATGGAATCAGACTAGCACTAGAGTCTTCCCAAAAAGGAACGTGTCTCCAGCAAGGAAGATGTTTGCCACTGTAGGAAAAGATCTGCAACATTGCCTAATTCCTGGGTCCCTGTTGTTGTGTGGTCGAGCCTGAGCAAACCAATCCTGTGAGATCAGACTCAGGGGTGTCACTAAATGGACCTGGTTGGGGTGCAGACAAAGCCTCACCACATTCGCACAAAACCTTTTCCAAGCCAAATTGGCTTTCACCTGGCACACAATTGGGTCTGAAGTACCTCCTGCAGAGCTGTGAAAACAAATCTCCTTGTAGGCTTCTCTCCACTAACACCTGGAGTTATGGCAGCACCCTTCCAGAGCTGCTGCCATGCAGCTGCCCAGGTCCATGTGCCAGCAGCCTCTTCTGAAACATCTGATACCAGTCACACTCTGAGACGGGGCCATGGTAAGATGAGCAGCTATTTCCAGTTTGGCAGCCTGGCAATTCTTGTTTCCCTGGGAACTGGCAACTGCCCACATACACTGAGCCACTGTGTAAGAATCCATAATTAATGTCACATTTGCTCTACCATCAGTCTAGACACATTTGTCTAAACTATTGTTTTTAAAAAAGAAACAAAAATATAAAAAATGTCAATCCCCAACAGACAGAGAGTAGAGAGTAAATAAAGCCTGGCAGGCTCTTTTGCCTTTGATCACTTTTGCTGCATTCCTAGTTGTCTTTTGAAAGAGTCTGGCACAGATTTGAAAAAGTGATTTCCTTTATCCTTTTTGACTTTACAGTTGCCCTGCATTAGTTGGCATCACATAACAGAAATGCTGTTGGAGTTAAATAAAGTAGACACCATGTTCAAGGTTTAAGAGAGCTATGTTGTATATTATTTGGGCACCTTTTGCTGTTGTGTTTCCACATTTTCCTCAGCGTAAAAATGTCCAGAAAGGTTCAGAAATAGCTTCAGTTATCTCTGAAGTTTAGTCATTTGTGAAGTGTTATAGTGAAGGAATAATGTTACAGAGGCTTTTGGTTCAGAAGTATATCATTAAACATCCAGATGAAAGCACAGGAAAAAATTCAATTTATAGGATCCTGATTTGATATCTTGCTTTATAGGACAATATGATTTGTTCTCTAAAAATGCCAGCAAACATCACCATATAGTTTCTGAATACATGATGCTGTTTTCTAATAAAAAAGAGAAATCTTTCTTTCCTTTCTTCTCCTTCCTTCCTTCCTTCCTTCCTTCCTTCCTTCCTTCCTTCCTTCCTTCCTTCCTTCCTTCCTTCCCTTTTTTTTTTCTCTCTCTCTCCCCCCTCCTCTTTTCCCTGTCCCTTCTCTCTCATCTCATTGAATTTCACTCCTCTAAAGCTGTGTGGATCACTTAAACCACTTAAGTAGGTTTCCTTAGAATTTAGTGGAGTATGACATCCTACCTGTTACTTTACAGTTGCCTCCTAGGGTGGAATAAGGAGCACTCCTCTCCATCTCTTATACAGGGAACACAGTGAAGTTACTTAGGTGCCACCTTAATTCATAATTTTGGGTGTCTACCCATGTCAATATCCACCAGTGAGTTACTTGTCTTGACTCCCACTGTAGTCAAAACCTTATTGTTCAGGTTAGTGGAACCTTGGGCAAAGAACATCTGACCAGATGTTGGTGTCTACAGCCAAATGAACCTCACTGACTGCTGGAATGAAACCTCCAAAACATGGGTCAGATGCCCAGCACACGTCTAAATGTGTCCTGAGAGCACTTTGGACATGATTCATCCCACCCTTCGTGCCTAACTGTGGTACTGATCTGTCACTGGAGCAATGACTCCTCTTACTGTTTTAGCTGTTTGCCAAATGTTATGTGATCTGCAAAAGTTGCCTGCAGAGAATTTTTTTCTTGAGATGAATGAGTTAGAATGACCTCAAACACATTCTTTAGAGATCCTATCTACCTATTTATAGCATTTCAAAGTTCTCATCAACATGATATCACCGCAAAAAACCTTTTAACTGGAGACAGAGAAGAGCTGCCTTTTGGGTTTAATGCACCCAAGCATTTATGCCACCCTCATTCACATAGTTTCTGAGCATTTAACAAAAGGATGCAAGCAGTCTGTATACTTACTGTCTCCAAGTTTTGTGTCGTCTGACATGAAATACAGCTCTAGAAAGCTGTCCACACAGCTCTCATAACCATACTCTTGTAAATACATGGTAGAATTATTATTGGATTAAAGAGAAGGAGACACCAACATCAAGTGTCTTGCAAAAACCTGTCTTGAAGTGGCAATAAGACAAATCATGTAAAATTAGGGGGAAATCTGTCATACGCAAAGGTTGTGCCTGTTTTTCTGGCCAATTATTTTTATTTTGCTACAAGATGACAGCCTTTCTATATTTCTGTCTGAGTGAAGGGAGTTTAGAAAATAAACTATTAATAGAGAAACTTTAATAACTGTCAAGGTGAAGGAAGAAAAGTCAGAAGAGTGAGTGAATGGCAAGAAGCAGTGTGCAGAGCTAACATCTTCCTGATTCAAATAGTCTAGACCACACCTAAAGAGAGGGTCAGTTGGAATAAATTAATTTTTCCCTAATTAAAGTAGCTATTTTAGTAAAAGCAATGATTCATTTCTATTCAAAATTTATATTTTGACTGAGGAGCTCAGATTTCTTTAGACTCAAAGTCTGTTTGTAGATTTTTTGAGGCATTTTTTGGGGGTAAAACGCCCTCAGTGTGGGTGCAGTATCATATAACTGTTGCAAGTGTTTGACATCCCTTTTACACCATCTTTTCAAAAGCAGAGCTCAGAGAGTGTGCTGAAAGGCCAGGGCCTATCTTCTAAATCTCAGTACAACAAAAACCTACAGCTGTACACAACTTTCATCCAGGAATTTAAACATCTCCCCACTCTTCTACCTCATGCACACACATGTGCTCTGGACTCCTGTTCCCTTTCCCTGAGTGAACATCAGCAATCAAACAATGACCTGCAAGGAATGAGACACACAATTAGCAGTGAAATACAAAACAGCTGGTGCAGCTGAATAGCTGTTATTCTGAGCACATGAACCTGAAAAGATACTGTTTAGCTTATAAGACAAACAAAATTTCCCTTCTGCTTGATCTCAGAGACCATCTACCATCGGGAGCTGTCCATTTTCATTTAGTCTTTCTGATGCCAGGGCCAACTGTGCAGGGTTATAAACAAAGAGCAGAAAGTATCACTTTCCTTGTTAATTTGACAGTAAACAGTACTAATTTGACCATGCAGCTGTTTATTGGTACCTCCTCCCCAACAATTTAATATACAAAACAGTAGCCAGTGTGCTGAGACTGCACTGTTTATAATGTTCAAGGGGCCAGAATGGGCACAGTCTCTTGCTGTAAAGCAGACAACAGGAGGGATTCCCATTTGGGCATTTGACCTTGTGCCAGGGAAGGTCATGGAAATCAAAGAATCATGGAATCACAGAATGGTTCGTGTTGGAGGGGACTTTAAAGATCATCTTGTTCCGATCCCCTGCCAGGTCATTTGGTCAGGTCACTTTTCACTAGACCACGTTGCTCCAAGCCCTGTCCAACCTGGCCTTGGACATTTCCATGGATGGGGCAGCCACAGCTTCTCTGGGCAACAAATGTAAAAAAATGCATTACTGGGAACGAGATGAGCGACTTTTTCTTCGGGGCTGTCTTCAAGATGGTGTTTCCAGAAGCATTTCTTATTAGTCTCTGATTTCTGTGAGGTCAACGGGAACACTACTGTCTACTGCTGTAGCGTCTGCTCAACTTGCTTGCAGTGTCATGACACTGAAAATAGGTCTTAAATGTTTGTTTACAAGACATTCTTAGTACTAAGAGATGAAATGCTGTATTACATGAAATAGTAACTGGTGACATCTACAAATAGTAATATCTTCATGCCTTTTTCTTTCCCCAGCCTAACTTATGTCCCACCTTTTTTCATTTGTGCTTGTGGTTTTGACCTGCAGCTGCCAAATGCTGAGAGAGATCATCAGCTTCTCCAGGGACAGGAAGGGAGAAATTCCACAGCAATGCCATCTTAATGGTTTTATTTCTCAAGAATAGTCTAGGCATGGCTTTTATTTGTGTGGCCAGAGCCCTGCGACACACTGCCAGGATATAAAGTGTCCTGCTGAAAAGCTGATGTCCCCATCCAGAGAATACTGAACCTACACAAGCCTAAGTAAACAACATCAGCTGTCATATTTGAGAGGCAACTATAGCAAAAACAAAGTTAAGATTTTTTTCTTGCCCCATTTGCATGATTTTTAACAAGAGCTTCTCGCTTTTGCCTTTTCTTATACCTATTTTGTTAATGCTTCCTGGGAGTGATGACTGATGCTCCATCAGCTTTTTGGATGAAGGATTGTTTTAAAGATTGTAGTGAGTGTTTGGAAGAATTCATACTACTTGATTATGCCAAGTTTTGATTGGATCACTCTGACTTGGCAGAGATGGTGATATCAGCTTTGATTTTTATTTTAGATCCCTGTTACCCAATTTTCAAATTCAACAGTTTATTAATTAAAAATACATGCATGGTTTTCATTGGGCTGAAAGGGAATTTAAGTGTATATATAATATTCTTATGTGCATTGGCAATTCCAGGTGTAGCAGAGAGAGATGAAAACTGCTTGCCACCAAATGCACAGAAATCAGAGGAACAGTAAGGATGTACCAGCAGAAATACTGTGGCTCCACTTGCTTTGAGATTTTACAAAGAAATTGAATTTTTAAAAACTTGTTTAGTGTCCATATATTCCTCCTAGGATATAAATAAAGATCTAAGTATTTTATATTACATGCAGACACTCTTTTTGATTCTCACTGCATGCAAAATCAGGAGCAGCACATATCTGTGGTGCTCACAGCTGCCTCATGACAGGTGGCTGCTGAGATGTTCCTGGGTTCTGTTGGGTCAGGATATTAAAATGTCACCTCTTGTGACATAGCTGGGCAGAACTGCCAGTTCTCAGGGTGGTGGAATGTTTGCAAACAAGTGTGGATGAACCTTGCACTATGCACACCCTGGGCATGGTTTCAATAGTGCTCTAAAATCTACAAGTGCTGCTGGGAATTGTTCTTCCATGTGGGCCTGAAAAATGTCTTCTTTTCACTGAGCTCAAGGAGGCTTAGCTTAGCTGAGAAATGTGCTTCCTTCCTCTTCTGGGGTTTGTATTTGAGTGGTACCAATAGCAGCCCTACTCAGTAGAGAGTCCTGTGTCCAACATATCCTGAACTGGCATGGAATCACAGAATGGTTTGGGTTGGAAGGAACCTTAAAGATCATCTCATTCCAACCCTTCTGCCATGGACAGGGACACCTTCCACTATCCCAGGTTGCTCCAAGCCCCATCCAGCCTGGCCTTGAACACTTCCACAGCTTCTCTGGGCAATCTGTGCCAGGGCCTCACCACCCTCACGTAAAGAATTTCTTCTTAATATCCGATCAAACCCTGCCCTCTTTCAGTTTAAAGCCATTCCCCCTTGTCCTATCACTACCTATCCTTGTAAAAAGTTCCTCTCTGACTTTCACTTGGCACCACCAAGTTAATTTTGTGGTTTTGTGTTTTCCCTATATTGATACCACAACTTCAACAAGGGAGCTGTGTCTGAAAGGCAGAAAGTGGCCTACAGCCACAAGCTTGCTCCAGCGCTGCTGGCTTGCTCTTTCATATCACTTTGTGTGTCATTTTGCATGTGCTGGGCTGAGGTAAGGGGCAGTACCAGAAAAGCCAAAAAGTGGCTGTAGGTGGTCTGGTGGTGCATCTAAATAAATCACTTGCGGACCACAATTAATAAAAGCCAGCCTGAAAGAGTGGTGCAGCACTTCTCTGAGGCAGCTGCAGAGCAGTCCTTGCACATCCCTTTTCCCTCAATTTTCTTCTGTGTACATTGGCCCTTCTGTTGGCTCCAGACATGAAGACCAGTGCTTGCACTTGGTGAACCTGTCTTGGGTTTGCTCTCTCTCCAAGTTTTCATAGAAGCCAAGGCCTCTTGAAGGTCTTAAAGATCTTTGCAAATGACAAATGACATGTTTTGTTTCAGTACTGTGTTGTCTTGAGCCCAGAACACAGTTTGCAGGTTTCTCGAGTTCCTGTAGATGGCAACTGCAGGACAGTTGTCCTCGGCTCTAAAATAACATCTAAATGGTGAGATTTAAGCTCAGGGAGCCAGGAACAGGAAGGGTCCTCCCAATTGAAACTAATTGGATCCATGCTCCGATATCCGTGCCTGTTTCCAAAAGGGTATAATGATTCCAGCCAGACTGTTTGCTCAGTGTCAGTCTGAATTTAACTTTATGCTACTTCGCTTTATTTTAATTTGACATTATTTTCATGTTTATTTTACCTAATAAGTGAATCATTTAACTATAAAAGACTCATTTTGGAGGGTTAAGGGTGGAATCTGGAATGGGTGAAGCTTGGAATAACCACTGACCTGCTCGATTATGCTGGAGCAGGGCATGAGCAATGATGTCACGTCAGGGAGGCAAGCCAGACACGTAGGGGTGAGCAGGCCTGCCATTCTCTCTTCCTCATCATTGGAAATGTCAGTAGACTTGCTTGAAGGACAGATATGGTTCAGTTTGTGATAAAGATACACTGAACTCTCCACCAATCAGAACACATTGATGTTATTGTTGAATTTTACTTTGACGAATGGATTCTAAGAGAAAAGTAATGGCATTAGTACCACAAAAATACCGTTCCACTCAATCTGCAATATCATGATACAAATGAAATATGAGGGGTACACAGTTTGTGATTCAAAAAGTGTGCTGTGAAACTGGGAAACTGTTTTTGAAAACTGGGCTCTTTCATCATTTCTCAGACTATCTTCCAATATAAGTTGCCAGTTCTTTAACAGTGAATTGAGCTATTCCTGATTTATGCTGTTCTGAAGGTATAATTTAGTAAAAGATACGTTAATGTCTCATGACTTAGAAGGAATTGTTTCCTCTGTTCTCCCTTGAAGTGGGATTTATCTTGTATAACTTTAGGAAGATACATTGAGGATGCTCACCCAGGCATCTATTATAAGCGAAGGAAAGAAATAGGATCCCTTGGGGATTGCTTAATCTAGTCTGGTTTTGTTATCTATATTTGGAAGAGATACATCATGTGTTTAAAATGCATCTCCCCCTGAGAGAGCTGGGGTGGTTCTGCTGGGAGAAGAGAAGGCTCCAGCTTATTGTGGCCTTTCAATACCTAAAGAGGGCTAATAAGAATGATGGAGAAAGACTTTTTACCAGTGCCTGTAGTGTGTCACTACAAGGGTCAATGGTTTTAAACTGAAAGAAGGGAGATTTAGATTGGACATAAGGAAGAACTTTTTTGTGATGAAGGTGGTGACACCCTGGGTTGGTCTGGATGATCTTTGAAGGTCTTTTCCAACCCAAACCACTCCATGGTTCTATGACTCTGTGACTATAGAGTCCAGAGTGACTACTTCTCTGCAGAAGTGTATGCCTGTAGTCATACGAGCTTGGTTCTTGTGGTCTAAAATTGAAAATTTGGCAATAATGTGGTCTGACCCACATCTTGCCTGGACAAATCATAACTTCAATGTAACTACCTGTACTTTCTGGAAAAGCGTCCCTTGCTGGTATGGAGATCTTCTGCACTGTTTGAACTACTTATTTCTAGAGCTCCACTTCCATTTGTACCTGCCAAAACATCTCTTGTTTGACTGGGAAGGAGGTTACTGACTGATCCAATTCACTTGGTTATGAGGCTTAGTCTTCATTTATTATTTAGCCACCTGGAAAACTTTGTGCAATATGAAAACTCTATGAACAGCAATATTTATCCTTGTTCTCAGAACAATGATCAAAGCACTGGATGACATGACACAGTACCAATTCCTGTAGGAGCCCGGGAGGGGCACCATATTGAAAACTAATTTCCTGTTGACAGTCCTGTTTCTGAGATCTCTTAGCTAATAATTTCTTAATTCATTTTAGTTATGTGCTGTTGAGACTGTGCAAAGTTCACGGTTGCAGAAGAATGACGATGCAGTCAACTGACCTTGCAAAAGCATATGTACCTCGTATATCTCAGAAGGTATTTTTATAGACTAAATGTGTTGGTTCAAAATAGAATCAGGCTAATTTGAACTTACTGAGCAGCCCTAATTACATATTATTTCTAAATTCTTTGCTTATTGAATCACTTTTCTACATTCCTTTAATTTTGCCATGAATTAAGCCACATTAGTCAGCTATCTGCATCATCTCAGTTTTCTGCCTTGGAAAACTTGCACATGAATTTTGATCTTCTGGAATTCTGAGCTTCTGTGGTTATTAAAAATAAGTATGAACCCACCAAAATCTCATTCAGGTAGTTTTTAGGTGCAAATGACCAAGATCTATTGAATTAAAAATTGTTAATTCCTCAGATTGCCAGAGCGTGTTTCTTGAAGGCAGTTAGGCTGGAATCCAAACTCTCTTCCCACCTACAAACCACGGGCACCTGAGCTCGAGGAGAACCTCTGTATATGGGTCTCAGGCAAGCCTTGGCTGAAACACGTGACTACACATGAGTTGCTGTTAACAGCATGCAACACTTCTCGTGCTGGAAAGAAGTCGATGCAAGACCAATATGTTTGAGCAATGACTGACCATGAGATTGAACTCCCAGAAAAAGGACTGCACAAAAAGACCAAGTAACCGATGTGCACAAATCCATATCCTGACCATCTTTTTCCCGTTATCCTTACCTCTCAAGCACTGCATACTGAAAGCCTTTTGTGGGCCAAGTAGCAGAAGGGCCAGTCCTGCCCTCATTAATACCAATTCAAGCCCACAGAAGCCATTAGGATTGGAACACTCCCACTGGCTGCTACTTTTAGCCCAATGCTGATGCTTTTCTGCTTATGCAAAACCTCACTGATGAGATTTGGGATAACAAAAACCAAATGCGACTGATTTAAGAGAATGATGGTGCTGTGGTCAAGGCTCTGGAGTTGGTATTGGAGACATAAAATCAATTTCTGGTCATCTCATGGTTTTGCTGTTTGATCATGGGTAAGTAGCACTGTAAGAGTAATACAGTAATGGATGCTACACAGGGGGCTTGGCTAGCTCTGGATCATATTTTAATTGAGATAATGAGGATCTAAGCCAGCTGATTTCATTTCACAACTGTTACAGACCTGAGAGTGAATTTCTTTACGCTGAAAAGAAGTTACTCAAAGGATAAAGAGGTAAAGAATAGAAAGTATTAGAGCACAAGTCTTGTCAGTACACGATACCTGAGTAATAAAGGGTTGATGAATGTTTAGTCATTCATAAAACATCTTTCTTGCAAACATTTTTTTACACTGTTCTTCCATATTAATAGAAATACACTATCTTAAGGCAAAAAAAAAAATTGCTACAAGATGCATTCTGTTGAGCTGGAAAACAGCCATATAATTTTCTTGTTATTAAGCAATGTTATTTGCTTATTGACAGGGAAATGAGGCTTTGTGCAATTGTACAACCTGTATCAAATAAACTGAGTTAGGCAGACTTGTCTAAAGTTGTCTTGGACTCTCACCCTCTCTCCACCACAGTAATCCGATCCTGCAAAATTTCACAATGAGTTTTTGGCAGTTGTTCCCCTAAGGTCCATGACTCTTCCGATAAAATCCTAGGCACTGATCAGAAAAAAAACCCTTCAAAGCTGGAGAGAGCACGTTATTACAGTGGTTGACATAATGTCATCTGGAGGAAGACATTACCACTCAAAATTAACCATGGCCATGTGGTGAGCACTGTGGCTTCTCCTGACTTCAAAGCTCAACATGGTAGTTAACAGATGACAATACCCACTTCCTTGGGCCTTACTGAATTTACTTACTGGGCTTCTTGAAAATTATCTTCCCTGCCACATGAGTGACCAAAAAGTAAACATCCACAGAAAAAAAGTCATCAGCATCTGTGCAACGGAGTCAAATGTGCCCATGTTTATACGGGGCTTTGATGCGTGTGAACAAGTGCTGACTCTAGGTTTTGTAAATTTGATATAATGTGTCCCTAAATGTTTTTAATGAAGTTTTTGGTCACAATGAGAACATGAAATCTCAGATCAGATATTTTACAGGTCAAACAAAAGCAGACCTCTTCTTGTACTAGTCCACATATTTAGGAGCTTTTATGTATTTGTCTGTCTGTCTTGTTGTTCTTCAGTCTGTCCATCCAGGGAATCATTAAATGCCCACATGCTTAATTTGACTCCTGATGTTTTTCTGCTCTGTGTTGAGCAGCTGTATTTGAGTCTGTCTAGGGTAGAAGGATGGAATTAGGTATACTCAGAAGTAGGAAGGAGACTGGGAGAGGTAAGAGAGGAAGGGGAAGAAGGAATGAGCCCTGGTTTTGTGCTCACTGCAGTCTGGATGACTCCCAGCATTTCTATTGCTCATTATTCCTTTGAAGTCAGTAAATGTCTGTGAAAATTACTGGTGAAGTTTTCTCACCTCCACATAGCTCTGGTAGAAGAGGACAGTTTACTCTCACTGCTGCTTTCTCTTTTATCCTTAATAGAGGTTGGTCCACAGTCTGCGTCAATAGAGCCAGTCCTTCCCACGTGAATGTTGGCATGGTGGCACCTGATGAGCCATGGAGGGGGAAGAGAAAATGGGTTTTTTTGATACCTAGGATATTACATTTGAAAATAAATAAATAAATAAATAATCCAACCAACCTGAAAGAACATTTATAGTTGTAGAATCAAGCACTTAAAAGCTGGTAAGTGCCAGAATCAAGGGTGTCAATCAAGCTCCAAATGTTGCCTTCTGGCACTGCAAATTATGATAGTTTTTAGTTATCTAATCATATACATTTTTTCCTCAAGGCTTCTAGGAATTTTTTCCTCAAGGCTTCAAGGTCTCTAGTAATGCGCATGTAACAATAAGGAGCAGAAAAAGAAATGGAAGATTTGCTTATTAAGTTTGCATCAAATGAAGCTCAGCTGAGTGCAGAAGTGGAGCTGCAAAAAAGAGGAGCTAATAGCTGCAAAAGGGGAGTTAAACCACTACTTTTTGAGATCATAAACTTTTGACAATTATTATGATGTCTTCTTCGTCTCCGTATCTGGGGAAGTGTTGACTCGGATTATAACTAACCATCTGAGCAGTCATCACTTTGACAAAGTGGTTCCTCTGAGGCATTACAGATTCTAGCTGGTTGTGAAACCATAAATGCAATCTTCAAACACATTCAAATTTAGAAGATTTATAGAGATGTACCAGAATTGATATTGCACCTTTACTGTTTTGACCGAAACAATACTGATGCATGATTAAACCTTTCAAAGGTTTTGCCCAGCAAACTGGGAAGTCCTTCAAGTTTCTGTAATCTCATTCATTCCTGTCTTGCTGGTAGAAAAAAAAAATTTAGAAGTTCTAATTTTGAAGACATTTATTACGAACAGTCAAGCAAAGCTGTGTTCTCACACATACCAGTCATGGACATAGTGGTCTTCTTGACCTGTCCCAAAGCAAGCGTGCTCATGGTAAAACTGGTGATCTCTGCCTAAGCTCTGCTGAAGGAGACCCAAATCAAAGATTACCTAAGCAAAAGGTCTACAGCATCTCTTCAGTCTCTTTGTACCATTAAAACCTCTGGTCTCACCATTATCAGCAAGGAGGTGAAACACGATTTCACTTGTATCGACTCAAAAACTGGTCTTAAATCCATCCCACCGTAACATCCAGCAGAACAAGGCTGATTTGGCCGCACGTCCAGAACAGTTGCTGGTAATGCACTGCAAAAGTCAGTTTACCCTTCAATCGTCACTTAGGTCTGCAGTAGAGAGAGACCTGGTATTTAGTCCCCCTGCCTGTACAAACCAACCCCAATGCCACTGCTCCTAATGAAAATGGCATTCAGGGAATGATAATGCTGCTGGCTGTCTCATCATGCATGTGTGCAGGGGCTAAAGACAGGAAAAACATAAAGTCTAGTTTCTTCTGTTTTGAAGCATGCTTTGTAACCTTACTGAGGTCTTTCTAGTATAGTTTTATGTGTGTGCATGTGACATATCAGAATTAGAGGAATATTAAGTCAGGAAGTCTGGAAAAGACTTCATGAAGATGTTGAGGACATGAACATCATCCATGTTGTTCTTGACATTTTTTCATGTTCTAAAAAACATCCTGTAATGACAAACTCAAATTCCTAAGCGATGTATTTTCTTACATTTAAGAAGTTTCTTCTCTTGTCAAATCTAAATTGTTCGTGTTGAATTTCAAGCTTATTGCTTCTTGTTTTTCTTCCCTTGCTCCTTGTCTGCACCTTGTGTGTCCAAGCTCATAAAAATTCTGAACTGTCCAAAGCAAAGTTTTGAATTTCTTGGTCTCCCAAAGAAAGTTTTAACTTCAGTTATGTATCCTTGTCTAGGAAGACATGGCTAAAGTAATTGGATTTTCACTTTTATCTTTGAATATTTTTTTGGTTTAACCTGGTTTTTCTTGGTTGAAGCTCTAGAGGAAGCTTCGGTATTCTCCAGCTGTGGAAGAGCTTCTTCTACTCAGTGATTCAAAGAGCAGCCCCGCACAGTCTCGTGAGGACTTGCTCTTGAGGTGAGGGAATGGTGCTTTAGTCCTCTCCCAATTACCAGGAGTAATTTTTGAACACCTCCTTTCACTAGGGATCTCAACAGGCAAGCCTATCTCACATGGTGTCCAACATAAAACCTTTTACCTTTGCAATTAGAAAGGACTTCAGACATCGTGTCTTCTTGTGGTGAGAGATACTTACCTAGAAAGCCACAGTAGTGAAATTCAAAGTGAATCCAGCCGTCTGCCGCCCTGTGTCACACCTACGGATAATAAATGTGTTCCCTTCCAGATTTACTGGGAAATTTCAATTATGTCCATATAAAATTTTATGACATTTCAGACAGGTTTTTTCAGTTCTGTCTACCATCTCCATTTCTAAAAATGCTTCTTCATTGCTTGATGGGTTTTCTTCTCTTTTTTTTTTTTCATTTTACATCTAATAACATTACTGAAAAGTGATGTGAAATAGATAAATCTGTCAGTTTCCTCTTTCATTCTCAGACTCACACACGTATGAACCAGAGGATGTGCATGAAGTACAGGAGATGGAAAGAAAATTTAGAAAATCATGTGCATGCCCTTTTTTACTTCTGTGGTGAATGAAAACCTGAAGTCCTGAAGTACTGGAGTCCTGCAAGACTTGCAAGGCTGGCCTGCTGCTGCCAAGAACATGCTGTCATTTGTGGCTCCTCACACTTCCTTGACCACAAGAGAGCCTGGAGACAGGAATCCACCACTGAGGCTTTGAAAAAGTTGCATTACGTTATTGAGCAACTGGATTCATGAAACTCTCCTTGTTATCCTATTTGTGGTGTCTCTCAGATTTGCAGCCCACAGCCAAATGCCAGTTTCTGACAGCATTTTTACCTAGGACAGTGTACATTTTCACACTAGATGGTCTGGTATCTGTGTTATTCCAGACATAAATTGGCTGGGAAAAATGGATATTACATACAAACACATGCATGCATGCATGCAGACATGCATGCATCCTTCTATTCTTCAAGAGCTTTAGGTCACAAAGGCGAGCAAGAAATTAGGAAAAGCCGCAGTTTAGGTAGCTTTTGGAGTCTCAGTTTTCTTTCCATGTGCAGAAGATCTATGGAGGTATTTAAAACGTGTGGACTTGGTGACATGGTTAAGTGATGGGCTTGCCAGTGCTGGGTTAATCATTGAATTCGAGGTTCTTAGAGATTTTTTCCAACCTAAACAATTCTGTGATTCTGTAGTGTCTCAAATGAAATTATCATATCCTATCTCTTCCAAACCATCTTGGTCTCATCCAGTGCTCAGGATCAGAAGTCTCGAGACCCAGGAGATGCCATGTGGCAGTACCATAACTTGTGTGAGGATGTTGGGAAATGGAGTAAGGGACTACATGGGCAGAAAAGAGAAGTGTAAGAGGCCCCATCTGCTTTCTTGCTGAGATCCCTGCTCTTGGTGCTGGGAACACTTGTGCTTACATCTCCTTACGTAATTAGAATTACTTCATTTCGTTCAGCTGACAGGAAAAAAACCTCGCACAGAAAGTTCATTTTTCCTTTAAAAACTAAATTGCCAACTTCTATAATTGTGGGAAAAGCCTTAACAGACAACTCTTTTCCCTTGCCCTACTTACACCCACACAGCTGATGCTTTACCCATCTCCCTCCCCAGCAGCCTCCCTCATGCTGCTCAACTCCAGCAGGAGGAGCAATGGGAGCACACGAGAAGCATCCCCCGTGTCCCAGCTCCCCCAGCATTACCAGCACCCCTTCCACAGCCAAGAGCAGCAAATTATCTAGAAACTCGTATTTGGCTCTGGGCTGGAGGAAACTCCAAAGCTGTTAAACTTGAAAAAAAAGTCTCTGTGGAGTGTGTGCGACCTCAGAGTTCCCAAAGGCTCATTTCATAGGATAATTTCACTGGGTAATTTCACCGGAGAAGGTTTTCGCAGGAAAAGGCATGTCTCTGACAGTAGGGTAAGCCCCTTGCTGAATTCCAAATCCCTGCTCTGGAGAAGAGGGATAGTAGAATTTTTTAATGAAACACCTATTTAGGTTCTGTTGTGTTTTATGCTGTGAGACAATGGAACTTTTTTTTCTTGGTTTTTTTTTTGGAAACAGGTGAACCACATTTGTAAAATTTCAGCCCAAATGGTTAAATTCACAAAGTTATGAAGGTGTACAAAAGGAGTGTCGTAATGGGATGAAGTACAGACTTCGCTTACTATGGACCAGGATAGGAAAGCCACATATAGGACAGTGTTCTCTGAATAATGGTATGGAGTTAAGGTCTCATGAAGTTCCGCAGAGGGCTGTGCTCCTGCCAGCTTCCTCCCAGTGCTGTCCCAGAGGGCATGTCCCACACCAAGTGGTGTTAAAGGAGGGCTAGAGTTTCTTTATTCACCTGTCTTCCCCACTGTTGGGTAGATTCCTGGATAGATACAGCTGTACCCTTAAAAGGGGATTGGCGGCATTTAGAAATGACACACATGTTAGATTCTTTGCTATTTAGCAGTGCCAGGAGGCAGGATTTGTGGCAAATTTAGGGAATACAGCTGATAGCGCCCTGGAGGCATCTCCGAAGTTAGGTGGGAGGTAATTCAGGGATTTGGATCTTAGAAGGATAATGAGGACAAGCTGAGCACCCAAGACCTTTTGTGGCTCTGGGCCCCGACAGCTGTGCAATGAAGAATATTGTTAAAAATCACAGAATCACAGAATGGTTTGGCTTGGAAGGGATCTTAAAGATCATCCAGTTCCAATCTCCCTGCCATGGGCAGGGACACCTTCCACTAGACCAGATTGCTCCAAGCCCCATCCAACCTGGCCTTGGTCACTTTGAGGGATGGAGAATCCACAGCTTCTCTGGGCAATCTGTGTCAGGACCTCACCACCCTCAAAGGGAAGAATTTCTTCCTTACATCTAATCTAAATCTCTCTTCTTTTAGTTCAAAACTCTTTCCCCTTCTCCTATCACTATCTGCGTCTTTCCCTCTTTTTAATAAGTCCCCTTTAAAAATGGGACATTTGAACTCGAAACCAGCCTTAAGAAAGCCAAGAGAAAGGTCTTGAAAAACTCTAGAGAAAGCCAAGCTGCCAGAAAGTAAGAAGAAACACTGGTGTTGTCCTCCTGGATTTCCAGTGGTGTGTTTTGGGGTGGAGCAGTACCATGCAGATGACGCATCCATCCGCAGTCTTGGCACTGAGCACAGCCAGAGATCTGCGCGTCCGTGATGGAGGGTGATCCAAAGTGCGTGGCTCTCATGCTTCAGCCAGTACACTGCTAATCACCTAGATGGCCACAGAGGCAGAGGCCAGCTGGTCATCAATTATCCAGAGATTCCTGAGGCTGGAAAGGGCTGACAGGATTGAGGTTGAAGAATGCACTGTGACTCTTTTGCCCCGCTCCACCGGGAAAACAGCAAGACTGGCTTGGTACAAGCCGCTGCGAAATGGCAGGACATTCTTGTGGTTGGCTCCATCATAATTTGCTTTGGAAGTATTTTGGACATCTCTCTTCTTTGTTGGGCAGGGGAGGAGGAAGTGTTTGAACCTTTAAACCCAGTGTGTCTGGCTCTGTTCCTATTTACTCCTGTGTGACAGAGGGAAGGCAACGCTTGAGCTTAGGAGACAAGTAGAGCTGGTTGAGTGTTTCATACCTGCTAATTGCTTTTATTAATTTATCTGTCTAAATGGTTTGTGCCAATGTGTTGTGCTTCCCTATTTCACTGTCTCTGAAGAACAACAGTTCTTGGGACAGTTAAGCAGTTTAGAAAAGGTGAATTGACCGTACAAATGATATTGCTCCATTCAAAAATCTATCCTGCTTTCTTTTCACCTGCTTTTTTCTCTCACACAGCTTTGGGCACAAACCAATATTCCAATAGCAACTAATTGTTTTCTTTTTAGAGACCAGCCTGAATCCTTTATATCACACATACAAGATATAGACCAACTGATATCATACGTAAAATATTGAAAGGGCATTGGAGTATATAAAGACATGAATTCAGAATCTGCTGGTCCAAAATGTGAACTTAGCACCACCAAGAAGGCAGTCTGGTGTGCAGGGTGTTCAGATCTTTGACTGTGAGTCCTAATGCCAGAAATTTCACCTCTCTGTGCCTTGAATTATTATCCTATAAACTGGAGTTAATTTTACTTGTCACTTTGTAAAATACTTTGAGGAATATTGGCCAAAATTACTATCTAGGAAAAAAGTGTTATTAATATTATTAGGACTGATGACACAAAGTTAAGCTGTTCCAATTTTATCCAACGGCCAAACACACACTCCAGTTTTCAGTTTTACAAATTACAGTGTGGGCTATCCAATTTCATGAGCACACTTGCCACTCGGTGCCACAGCTTTATACCTCTGGCTCCACAGTTAACATGAACTCAGTGTAATCACCATAGAATTTATGTCAATTTTGTGGAAATGTTATGATTATTCACAGCTGAGACTTCAAAGGTGTCTTAAAGCACTTCACAGCCGTAGAGTTTCCCCTCATGAGTCTCAGGAGATCTACCTGCTGCACTCGCCACCGAGCCTGGAAACCTGCCCACCGAGCTTCAACCTGCGCCCACACAGGGAGCCCAGCTCCTCCATTTATGGGAGTGAGCCTGGGACAGGAACATTCACCTCTGCTTCCATTAATTGGCTCAAAAGTGAAATTTTCTGGGTCTGTGCAGAGATGGGCAGGGGATTGTCCATAGCTGAAGTATAAAAAAGGAGGCTGTCTGGATTATCAGTCTAGGACTATATTTTATTCAGTGATGTAAACAAGCACCAATCCCCAAAAAGCTGGAAAATGAACCTTTGCTAAACCTCTGCGCTGAAACTCAGCCTGTGCCAGGTGCTCACTGGGTCACTCACCTCGGCTGTGCTGGCTGCTTCATGGTGTTCCTGAGAAGCGCTGTAGGAAATGACACATTGGGGTTTTTGGGAATGAAGGAGAACACATGGACATGATCTGTGCTGTGCCATCTGCTCTTAGGACCAGAGAGAGGGGCTTGACCCCATCTAATTAATATTTTAATAAATGTAGCTGTTCTGAGCAGGATCCTTTGGCCTCTCTTGTAATGTACATTTTTAAAAAGCGATTTCCAGGATGGGAAAATCAGCAAATTGTTTAAAATTAGCAAAGTAACTGGAAACAATACAGAGAATTGTCTCTCATGTGGATGCAAACCATGCTTTTAGAAACAGAAGTATCATCATTAATATCTAGTCAATCACCTTTCCTATGGTAACCAAAATTTCTGCACACACACTCTTGAGATTGAATGACAAATATTTTTGTTCATTTGTTGGCAGAAATGAGAGCTTTTATAATAATTATTATAGATGTGGTGCTTAGGGACATAATTTAGTGGTGCACTTGACATTGCTGGGTTATTGGTTGGACTTGATAATCTTAAAAGGTGAGTAAAATGGGCTGAGAATGCCTGGGACATCTGACAAAATCTTTCAAAACAAAGGCAGTGCACATAAAATAATGAATCATATAATATATATAATTTAAGTAAAACACTTTATGTTTGAGCAGTAACTATCTGCTTTTGATACCGTTTTACTACCTATATGAGAAAAAAAAAGTGAGATTCTGTTGCGTGGGAACTTGTTCAAAGTCTCAAAATAACTTTTTTTTTCTTTTCCACGGTGAGGAAATGAGAGGTCTGAGTCAAAAATCAAGGTCTTCTTATGCTGCATGTTGTACAGAAAGAGAGGAAGAAGCAGGCTCTGATGCTGAAAGATAACTGTCTGGAGAGACGAGATTACAGGCACTAAAATGCAAGTACTGTTGTCCTGACGTTGTAAAAAGGGAACTAACGGCTACATGCATCACGCAGAGGTTTGAATATCAGTTTTATCTGAGATGAGAAACTTCCAGCTTGGAAAGAAATCTATTCCAAGGAGCATCAGCCTCTGTAGCCTCTCCAGTATCATCTGATCTTGCATTGGAAGGTACAGGGATCGAGATGACCTTGTGGCTGTACCCAGCCACTGACTCTTTGATGCAAAAATGGCTACGGGCAGGGTTGTCATCGTGTGGGTTTGAGGTTGACTTCCAGTTCTGGTCCAGCACTCTGCTTTCACCTTCCTGTGATGGAGAGGTGCTGGGCTCTGTTTCCTTTTTTCCTTCCAAGCGTTTGCTCAGTGCTCCCTGCTGGCAGCAGCTGCTCCCTGGGGCGTTTAAAACTGAGGGTGCTGCTCCAGAAATGAAATGGAACAACCACCTTCTGGTCTGAAATCTGTCTGAAAACTGAGCTCCATACCACCAGGGATTGCGCTGCCCCTCTGCTCGGAGGAAGCTCGTCTGCAGCCCCAAGGCCTGAGGCTCACCAGTGTCAGACGGGTCCTGCTCACCTGACACGTCAGGGTGCAACTCAGGAGCCTCCAGAGCGGAAAGCCACACCAGGAGTTGCAATAACTCATATCCTCTGCGGGCTGGTGGAAAGAGGACCTGAAACTCAGGCGCGCCAGGGTCTTGCACGGTTCTCAGTGCCAAATTTTGGTCCTCATGCATCACTGGGGGATTTGCATGAGAATTAAGGTTTGGTTTATTAAGCAAATAAAATTTTTACCTCATGTCATGTCTTCACCTGCATTTTTTTACCTTTTTTGAGCAGTGAAAAGGTGGCTTATGCATTTGCAGCTGAATAAGGCCATGAGATTAGGTAATAAAGGGTTATGGACATGCACTGACCACAACTCAAAGTCACCGCGTAGGAGAATGCACATGGTTGGGGGTTAGGTTTATGAGAAATAAAAATCTGAATGATGCTGTGCTTGGAGTCGTGGCCTTGTGTTTTCTTAATGCCAGGAGTGATTTATTTCTTGTAAACAGCTTTGCTCAATTGGGGCATCCAGTTACTACAGACCTTGTTTGGTATAAAAACGAACGGCATAGAAAAATATTGCTCTAGCAAGGTTTAACTGGTCGTCAACCCAAACATGTGGCTGAACATGAATTCCACTGCTTGAAATATCCTCTGGTCGCTCAGCAACATCTTAATGTCAAGAGGAGATTATAGTCAGCGTTCCCGTTGAGCCGTGACTCAGAGGTACTGTATGGAAAGAGGACATTTCCAGCACAAGCGTGATATGGAAACTAAACACAGTGCTGGAAATCTTCCCTCCCATAGAAAAAAAAGAAATGTGAAAGTCTAGCTCTTCTGAAGTGGAAGTTTGGCTACTGCTGGGAACGTTATGAAAATACACATTACATGCCTGGTTCCTCATACATAACTGTGTTTCACAGCACGTTTCATCACCCACCTTTGCCCTTCCTTTTTTAATTCAGAAAAGGCGCAGGACGAGACCTTACTTCTCAATAAAAATAAGTGAAAAGCTTTGGAAAGGTGACTTTTTTGCTAAGCAGGAACTCTGATAAGTTGAAATGGTGTCGTTTTGCTTGTGTTGCATAAAATCTGGCTATTAACATACCTTAGATACTTTGAGAGGTATGGAAATGTTTAAAAAAAACATGGACTGAAGAGATTGGCCTCGGTGAAATTTACATTAAAAAACCCGAGGAGACACTTAAATATTCATAGTTTCCATTTCTAATCTTTCTCCACGTAAGTTTCCTGACATACATAATTCTCAGCTATGTTTGTGAGATGCCCGGCATCCCGAGGTCAGAGGCATATTTCTTGTTGGGATCCAGATTGGTTATTTTAAATGTTCTGATCCTCTACAGGCTTGCACACAAGAGTAACTATAAAATGATCAAGACTATGTGCAGTTTTAAAGCCAGCCACATAGCCGTGAATATTTGTATTTTTAAAAAGATATATATAGATATAGATAGATATATATATACACACACGTGTTTGCAGGATTGTGTGATATAGAATTTAGATCCGAAAAATAAAAGTACCACTGTGGATAAATACCTGGTTGAAGGGGGTAGGGGGAAAGAAGACGGAGCCAGACTCATCTCAGTGGGACCCAGTAAATGAAGAAAAGGCAGTGGGCACAAACTGAAACGCAGCAAATTCCACTTAAACACAAGAGAAACCTTTTTCACTGGACAAGTGGTCATGCACAGGAGCAGGTTTCCCAGGGAGGTCGTGGAGTCTCCATCCCTGGACATATCCAAAACCCAACTGGACAGAGTCTTGGGCGACAAGCTGCAGGGTACCTTGCTCTGAGCAGGGGCTTGGATTGAACAATCTTCAGAGGTGCCTTCCAGACCCAGCAGTTCTGTGATTTTGCAATTCTGTTGAAGAGAACACAATTACTTGGATTTATCTGAAGAATGATTTCCTCAGTTGCTTAATTTCATTAAAACCCATCAAAGTTTATAGAGAAATTAAGTGATGGGCTTTGTTCCAGAATAAATCTGCTCTGCTCATAGATAAGATTGCTTTAAAATCAATTCTTTGTTTTAGGTCCTCAGGTGTATTTGGTAACCTTAAGCAAAAGTAATGAATTTCACAGGTTCATCATTCAGTTTGTTGGAAAGTTCTTTCCTCTCCTGTGTTTGGAAAAACGGTGTTTCCATTTTCTTTATTCTTTTAGTTCTTTCACTGTGAGGGAGAATACATAGCAAAACTTTGCTTTGTTTATTATCTCACACATCTTCTCATGGAACAGTACCTCTGCGAAACCAGCATGTGACAAATTTCACTACCACCGGAATAAAAGTTGAAAAAAATAGGGTGAAGCAGCCTAAAGGGTTATGCAAAGAGTACCCAGGTAGCAGCCTTTTGCTGATAGGGTTGTCCATTACCTTTTTTTTCAGTGTATTTCTCTTCACTTGACAACTTTCCCGTTTTCTCTGTGCAGTGATTCAGTTCCTAGCAGAGACTGGCCTGGGTCCAGTTACGGCACTGGCCTTAGAAATGATTTGCCATGAGAATCTGAGCTGAATTTCACAACCAAGAACAAAGTTTATGGACATTCAAATCCTGAATTGGATATGAATTTTGTGGTTGAGGTTGTCTGAAATATTTGTTGTTGTTGTTGCAGGAGACCCGAACCTCACCGTTCTCGCTGCGTAAACCTCATTAAAAGTGGCTTCTTCCATTAAAAAGCCAACACTCTTTAAAAACTGCACTCTTCTGCATTCAAAAGCCAACAATTCATCAGAATAGCCTGAGAGAGTCCACCCTTGAGGTGCACCAATGCAGTGGGAGTGTCTGGTGTCTGGATCTGGAATAAATCATCCAGTGGGATAGAACTGACCGCTGGCCACCCACTGGATGAGAATGAGCCAACAGGTAGCCCTGCAGTAAACGTCACTGAGGCATTGCTGGTCAGTATGATAAGGACTGGGATAAGTTGGTTTTTTTTTTTCAAGTTGGTCATCTTTAGGCAGTGCGGCAAAGGAGGTGTTTAAGAAGGGAACCACAGTAATGAAAATAGGGAAAGTTTAGGGATATTTATAGTAAACTTCTTCCAAACTCAAGGGGGAAAAAGGTGTGAATATATTAGGGAAAAATAGCAAATAGACAACAAAGATTAAATTCACAGACAGCTCAGAGCCTCTACTTCCTACCAGGCAAAGAGGTGCATTGAAATGATGCTGACTCTTGGAGAACTGTAATTTGATTTCTTGTGCTGCAGTTCGGAGGAGAATCCAGGCTCTGGTTACTGTAGCACTAAAGATCCTCTTACTGCTGGCGTAAACAGGAACCTCTTCCAAGTGCAGATAAGCAGCAAAGGACGTAATATTGAATTATTCTGCCAGTCTAGAGGTGACCCTTCTGCAGCAGGCTTGGGGCCCACATGTGCATGGCAATGTAGTGAGGTAAATCCCACTGCTGCTTTCACTGTGTCTTTTCTGTGGCTGGGAGGGGGCTTTGGTCCTCGGGGCTGTCAGCTGGGTGTCTTTCCTGAGCACTACATTTATTTTAAGAAGTAAATATCACTGGGCCGATGTGTACACTTAGCCTTGATGAAGTCATTAATGTGGTTTCCAGCATACTCTTCATAAAATTCATGGCTGCACTTAATTGCTACCATGTTCTTCCTCCTCACATGTTCTTATATTAATAAGAAAAAATGCTGAAAGGCCTAATAAGCTGCACACAGTAGAGGAATGCTTGAAATGCTGTTAGCTGGTCACATCACCACAGACATGCAGGCCAGTTGTCAAACAGGGGATTATGTGTTGCTTAAGGCACTGAGTGACAGCACAGCCAGAGAGGTGGCTCATCCCAGTTCTCCCGACCCCAGTGTTGCCAGCAGATGCACAGTGCTGGGCATGATGGGAGGGTGGGGAGAGGAGGGGGGATGCTGCTTATTTTTTCTTAGAGTTCTGTCACCTTTTTGGTTGGCAACTCCTGTGATGCTGAGCTGGGGGCTCGCTGAAGAAGACAACTCTGATATTCTCCTAGGAAAAAGTAGACTTGTCCCACCAGGGACAGCTTTTCTTCCTGAGAATTCCTGTGTGGTGTTTCTGAACTTACATCTCTACAAAGGGCCAGGACAATGCCTGGGTTCTGCCCAACCTGCTTAATTTCGAGCTTTCTTTTGGGAAAAGAGAAAAAGGGGAGTAGGACGCTAACTAGCTATTGGATGGTTCAAACAATTTCAGGTACTTTTTCCTTTAAAGAGTTGCATTTATCTCACTTTAACTCTTTAAAAGTAAAATTTCTTTGCTAAACAAGTTGTTTATTCTCTTGTATGGTTAGCACCTTCACAGTTCATCAATCCCCCCCATTTTGGGGTATTTTATCCCTCAGTAACCTCTGCCTACTCCTGACCTTAAAGGTCTTTCCCAACCTAATGCTTCTAACATTCCAATCCCTCTCTGACCTTTTCCTCCTGAGTACAGAAGGAGTCTCAATGGCTTGCCTAGGTTAGGTCACTAATTTTTGGAGAGCCAAACTGGAGATGAATCCCACTGCCTGTGATCGAGTCCCAGCTCCCCAGCTGCTCCCCAGCTCCAGGCAGCATTGCCAGGAGGATCTGTGCTGTGCAGGGTGGCAGCGCCTTGCACTTGCAGTCCTGTTCCTCTAACCCAAGTCTCCAGAGAAAGTCTGAGCAGTGAGTCTGCACAGACATCAGCATTTCGAGGGCATTGCCTTCATACCGTATCCGTTAAACAAGACCCTTTGCTTCGCAGGCATATCACAACTCAGTGAGGTCAGGGGAGCTACACCAAGCAGGCATCCAACCTCGAGTACCTAATTTAGGCCAACACAGAGGTTGCTGGAGGACGTGGTCAGGGAGCCAGGAACCTCCTCCAGTCGGGTTAGCTGTATTGTGCTGCAGAGGGGTCTGAGGGGTGCACAGGTCAAACTACCAGGATGGGTTTTCTTTGAGCCAGTCTTTCACACTGGCCTGGAGTTTTGGCTCTGTGGACAGTCCAGTGCTTAATTGCTGGGGGACTTGCCACTCTCAGCTGCCAAAATTGTTAGGTCCACTACTGAAGTGTGGCTTGGGCAGCACCTGGGTGTGCATAACACTGTGTACCACCTCTAGACAAGACTGGAAATGTGCTTTCCCACCCACCACGAGGGTGAAACAAGGTGCAAGCAGAGCATAACTGTCCTGAGCAGGATTTAACCAGAACTTGGTGAATGGGACCTTCAATTTGAAGTGCCCTGGTTTTAGCAGAAACGGGAAAAAAACCTCCTTTGTTCCCATCTTCCTCCAGAAACTGACGTTCAAAGCTTAGCAAGAAGCATTGACAAAATATTTGAGGGCTAAACGTATCACCATCTGGAATGGGACTGCCAGAAAGAGAGCAAGAGAAAGACTCCTTTTTCACATGTAACTTGTTTAATAAAAATAAAATTCCTCTTGCGTTTCTGACATGGGACTGTAACCACTCCACCCTAACTCGCTTTGTCATGCTCAGATCTATGAAGTAAGAGGAAATTATGGAAATTTATCATGTCTGGGTTCTCAGGATTGATTATGACTCGCTGCTTTTATCTTCCAAACAGTCACTAAATCTAATTGCCTTGTTGTAATGGATTAACCCCTGTGGTCCACAGTAGCATTTATATTGTGTTCAAAGAGACTGTTACAGAGTTAGGCTACTTTTTTTCAGCATTATACTTTCATAACATGTAGGTGCTCTATGGACATAACTCACCCTTTGTGGGTCTTGGGGGTCTAATTGGCTCATTGTTCTGCCTTTCTGCAGGGGATGAATTTCACATCACTTTGGGAGCAAGTATAGACGGGTCAAAGGGCCTTCCACAGCACAACCATTTCTTTTAAATTACAATGCAAGCAGATTTTGAAACCCTGTGTTCAAACATCAGCATCTGCATTGTAATCAGAAACATTCCCTTGCTGATATTTGTGGGATTAGTATTATTATTAGTCATTGTGCCTCAGCCCCTGGGGAACCTGAACTCTGGGGTCAGGTCCCCAACTAGGAGCTGTATAAATACAGACCCTGCGTTAATAAAGTTCCCACTTAAGCTGTCTTACACTGTGTTTGCCAAGGCCTGATGGCTCACACACGGGCCCTCCTGGTGTCTCAGCGGGTCCTGGTGACTCTCCAAGTGTGGGTAACGAGGTCTTGTAGGTGTGAGGCAAGGAACAAGAGGTGGCTGTGGACAACAGTGATGGGGTAAGGTGACAACTGCTGCTCAGTGTGACACTCAGCAGTCAAGGCGTGCCGGCACCCTAAATCCTGACCAGTATCTTTGGAGGTGCAATAGGAGAAGAGTGATTTACGAGGGGTATGAAATGCAGTAAAAATTAAAAGAAAGTGAAAAATTCAGGGGTAAGAAGGACAGGCTCTGCAAAGGTATCATTTGGCGAAGAGCTGCCAGTGCTAAAGGAGGAACACACATGTCCCTGTTTGTGTCAGAAAGAGGGAAGGAGAGTGCTCTGAGACAGAAAGGGAACAAAAGAAATGGCACTAAAAACCAGAGGAAGGTGATGCTGCAACTTTGAAAGCAATGGTGCGATCTGACTTGGAGAAAGTTCAAGAAGAAAGGAACTCAGAAGTGGAGACGGTGAGGCAAAAGTGAGGCAGAGGAAAACTGCACTGAAGGGCTTGGTAATATTATGATGTAGAGTTGTCTGGAAATAGCTAAAAAATATTTAGCTAGAAGGCCAGCAAAATTACAGGAAATGTACTGGGTAAGAGGAAAATCAGCCAAGTCTTGGGCTCCCTGAGAGTCTCTGTACCCAACAGGGGTGATAGAGAAGCAGCTGAGGATGAATTCCATTCGTGGGAGGCAGGGCAGACATGAAAAGGGAGAGGAGACACCAAAGGGAAGGGGAGGAGTGAGGAAGCTGGGGCAGAACCAACCACCACCAAAGCAGAGACCAGCAACAGAGATGCTCAGGAGAGTATGGACCATGCTTGAGGAACCCAATCCAATGGGCAGCTGCTGGTGGAGCAGGAATCTGGCAAGGGATGTCAGGACAGAGGTTAGACATTGAGACATGCTTTTGTAAAACCCCCTATAAATGAGACTTGAATCAGGTTTGAGGTTCATAAAATGACTTTTAAAGGAATAATTTTGGATTCGTTCTGAATAGGAAGGGGTTGTGATCCAGGCTCCCCAGTCAGTAAATCTAATCTAACACATTTCATCACACCAGACACGATTGCAATCTCAGATCAGTGTAAGTCAATGTTTAATAGCTTCAAGCAAAAGAATAGAGCAGGTGAACAAATGTCTTTAAATTGCTTGCTTTAAAGAAGGGCAAATTGTCTGATACATTTTTGTGGGTGCACAATTGCCAATAGTATTAGTTTTATTTGACTTTTTACAACGTACATTTAATTAAAATTATTAGGGAAATCCTTGTCTTAACCATTAGCAAAATAATTGCTTTTAGAGATCTCATTCATTCTCAGGTTGGTTTTATATCCTGTTTGTCATACTGGTAAGTGCTTAAATGAGTTGCTTCACAAAAATTGTCATTGGAAAATGGAATCTATTTGAAGTCTATTAAATGAAAATACTTTTTAATTACAGAAATTGCTATGAAATGCTTTCCCGCTGTCTGTACAGCTCGAACAGCACAGTTTAGGTCGTGCTGAAATAGCTCAAGATGAACTTTTGTTTCACCCCTGAGCTTGGTGCAATGGTTTCCAGAGGTTAGTTCAGGAGACTGAATTGCTGATCACTCACTCGACATCTTCTGACCCATCTTTAACTCCAATATTTTCCCACTGTAGCAAGTCACGAGGATTCACACGAGCAGGCTGAGATTCCTGTGTCTAGGGATACATTATTACTGTGGGTAAAACCACGACATCTTTGCAAACAACAAACCTTTCTTATCTGGGATGAGCTTAACTGTACTACTCCGAATCTGTATTGCAGTATAATTTATAGCAGTTCATTGGGACACAAGCTGATACAGAGAAGGAAAACAACATTCGTACATTTTTTATGCACAGTTTCTGCAGGGAGCTGTCGCCTTGGTTAACTGTTTCACTGCCTTTTAAGGCAATTTGTTAATGAGTGTAGACAGCAGAAGTTTGCCCGTTAGGAATGTAAATTCACTGCTGCTTTCCCTATGCACATATTTCTATGCAAGCTAAGGTACTTCTGGGTGTTTCTGTGGTGTGCTTCAGCAGCCGTGTTTTGAATAGCACGGCCACCTTGGTTTCAATTCTGTCTAGTGGTGGTGAGTTCCCCAAGTTAATTGTGCATAGAGGCTTTTGGGACGGTGCTAGCCATGCTTGAGAAATCTTCTTTCTCTTCAGAGCCCAGGCAAAGGGGTTGTGGCTTCTCCACAGCCTCCCTGGAGAGAGCCCAGAGCCCAGTTCCAACCCTTTCAGGTGTGCTCCCACAGTCAAAGTGTTCGCATGCAAACCCACGGGCTCATGACCTGAGGACCTGACCTCCTCCTTGACCTTCTCCTTGGCACGTGGCCACAATATTGTTTCATGAACATGTGTGTGTGTTTCTGCATGTCACATGTAGAAGGCTGATCCCACTGAAGAGAGTAAGAATATTAATAAAAAAAACCCAATAATGAAACAGAACAACAACATCACCAAAAAAACCCCAACAAAACAAAACAAATGGCTACTCTCAAAATGAATTTGACACCAGAAATCTTCTCTCATGTTCAGACTTCTGCAGAAGGCCCAGGCACTGGCAAGATGAGGATTTAAATAACAAACTAAACAGTACAGTACTGTATTTATGAGGGAACAACATGACAGACTCTATTTAGGTTTTATACCAAAAGCTTAACCTTTTGCAGTCTGTGGGTTTGAGCTGCGCTAACAAGAAGCAATTACTGTGGTGGATTATTTTTTTTGCTTACGGTGTACGGCCCCAGGCTTCTCAGTGTGGCTTCTCTCAGAGCTGGCACACAATAGCAGGGGTATATGCCAAAGTTGCTCTCACTTCTCCAAGGCAATGAATCAGAAAGGGCTGTGGTGTTCTAATCAGAACGTTTTTTTTTTTTGTAGGCTGGGAGTCCATTGCTTTCTTAGAAACCAGGCAGACATAGCAATCCCTCCTGCTCTCTCCTCTGTTCCCCCATAGATAGCTCACTGGAGGCATATATGCGCACATTTTGGCTGAGCAGCATGATGGATGAGGAGCCTGGTGACATACGAAGTGCAATTTTCTTTATTTAGATGTCTGCACCTCTCCCGTAGAGAGGGGATTACAAGGATGGGCAGAGCAATCCTTCCTTTCATGCTGGTTGTTGGCTCCCAAGTTGTCTCAACACAGAAAACAGCTCCAAGCGCAGATTGAGGGAAAGAATAAAGGCCAGAGTTGACAGAAGTTCAGATTCAACAAGTTATTAAGAGCTGCTAAGTGTGTCTGGGCTCCTCACTTTCCCTTGCAGTCTCAGGGTTGACTGGGTGCCCTGAGATTTCATGATCTTCTGTCAACAATTAGCCAGAAAATTAAAACTCATAGGAGCGTAACAGCATGTCTTTACATGGCAGGGAAGTCTGCTTCCATGCCAAGAAACAGAACTGGGGATTCTGTGGGAACACTGCCATTTGGAGGCACCTGCCATAAAACTATTTATATGCACTTGGATATGTGCGTGCACGTACCTGGCTCCGTGCATGCGTGCAAGTGGGAGTAGGTGCACACATCTACCCATAAGGGGGTTCGTGGATATGCTTGATGCATTTGAGGCAAAACAATGTCTTTTCTTCTCCAAATTTCACCTTTGTTCAGTTTTTGCAATGCCCTCAGATGATTTGTTCAACATATGTTCAAAAACAATTCCCTTGTGTTTGGCTTCATTTCATGGATTGATCATGACCACAAGGTCTGACCTAATATTCCATCACCTCAAAGGGAAGCTTTCCATTGGAGATATTGCCTAAAGACTAAGGGGACTGGAATGTCAATAATCTGATTGTTGAATGGGTGCACATATGTAACACGTGGAGTCACAGCTCCTCATTCAGTAGCAACAGCATAGCTGAAAAAATAAATAGAGGCTTGAATTGTTTTCATGGAGATAAAATCAGTTTAAACAGCTGGAATATCCACTATAGTTCGGGTCTATCCTAAGACTTCTTTTCTAGGATAATTGGTTTCTTTAGTAAGATATATGTGCTATGTGCAGGTTGCAGGCTAATAATTCACAAAAATATGTAACCAATAAGTCCTATCTCATTTTTTTGGCTTCCATGGCTCCCTTGGAATTATTCCATATTAATGATTACTTATTAAACAATTTTTGCAAATTATTCTGAACTCACTGGTCAGTCATGGCCAGGCTTTTCAATGGGAGTGCCCACAATTTACCCAGTTCAGTGCATCTGTTTGCATACATTTGTACACTTTTTCCTACAACAAATATTCTGCTATGAAAGTGCATTTTTGGGGGGTTGGGTGTTTGGTTTTTTTTTTTTCTGTTATCATTAGTTCCTTTGCTTAGCACAAGAGTAAGTTTTGCAATGGCAGTGCACATGCTCCTGCAACCTTCACCTGTTTTGCCCTGCCTGGTGCAGAGGAAATTCAATAAATCCCAGATTTCTCCATGGCCAGTGAGCATCAAAGTCTGGTGTAGCTCAAATGCTACCCCTGTGTCAGAGGCTGGATCCCAATACCTGTTCTTTTGCCTATTCAGACAGAAGCCTTTTCAGCTTCACTGAATCACAGCCCCTTTTAGGGAAGTATATGTTTTATTATAGCTAATTTTATGGCCCTAAAGAAGAGCAGTTGCTATTTTGTGGAGCTAAAAAGGCAATGGATCTGCATTTACAGCTCATAGCTGACTACTTTCCTGCTATCTTAAAGGAAAATAAGAGCTCTTGTAATTTAGCTGAGAAGACACTGCTCGACAGAGGGAAGAAATCAAGTACATGTTGATGCCTAAACCCAGATTATTTTGTACACAGCAGGTAGGGCCCAGCCAACTCCTCATCCAGAAGCTGTAAGGCAGCTGGCTGGGGAGAGCCCTGACCTGCTGGCTGACAGGTTTGGAGATGTCTAAAGGCTTGAGATGAGGAGGTCAAAGCCAAATTTGGAGGAGGCCAAGTGGGGAGGCGCAGGACTCTATGGACCCCTGGGAGTTTTCACTGATGGGAGCAGAGGAAAATGCGTTCGTGTGTGGTGGCTAAAGCAGGAAAGTGAACATGTTCCATGGACATTGCATGTAAACAGGAACATATGGAAGATACCTCCAGGAGCTGCTGCAGGTTTATTGTGTTCTTAAAAATCGTTCTTTCATTTTTTCTCCCATCCTCAGGTGAGGTTCTCTGCTGTCCTGGTCCGTGTATGCGCTTCCCTAAGAGAGGTGTCAGAACTGGATTTGTAATCAGCTGGGGACATACTGATACTGAAGAGAGCAGGACGGCCTTCACGGTCTTGTGTTTGCCTTTTGTTTTTCTCAACAGCATGACAGAATTGATGCATCTTCACTCAACCTCTGATCCTCTGTAATACCCTGACACTTTTCAATAAAACTTCCAGTCCTCATCTTGTATTTGTTCAGTTGATTATTCATCCTTCAATCTGGACTTTTGCATGTGCTTCCATTTGTTCTTTCAGACCATTTCTCTACTTTGTTCAGTTCATCCTGATCCAAATCCATTCCATAATGAAAGTGCAAGACCAGGGCAGACCCCTCTGTGGGTTTTATCTACCCAAACCTCGATTTTCATAGAGAAGGTTTTTCAGGGAGAATTACTGAGTTCAACAGCATTGAACAACCATCACGATTTCCTTAAAGAAATTCAGAGAGTTTACCTGAAGGCTGAGTGGGTGTTGAGGGTGCAGAATAATTTAGAGCTGTACATGCTGCTGGACTGACAAATACTGCAAGAGAATGCCCAGGAGCAAGATACCTCTGGGCATCTTCTCTTGTTTCTCTCTCTACCCACACACACTGCCATTAAGTGACCAGATGGGTCCAGAACTTCATTTTGTGCCAAGATCTACTCGATCACAGCAGCTGAGCCTCCAGATTCTTCAGTGCTGAAAATCTGAAGCCTTTCACATAAACAAAGTTAAGATGGAAACTGAATTTCTTCATTAAAACCCAGAGAGGTGCCAGATGTAACCTGGTCCTATAGAGGATTTTTTTTTTTCTTTATGTGTCAGAAAGGGTTAGGGAGGTCACTTCGTATAATAAAGTGGAAAATTTTCACCTGCAATATTCTTCCTAGACTGATCCTAATGCACATTGTATAGTCCAATAAAAAAAAAGGACCAGGAGGCTAAAAGTGATAGTGGAACTATTTAGAGGGAAAAAAAAAGCTCCATTTTGAAAGTGAAATGAAAACTTCAAGTAAATGCTTAAGACTATGTTACATGCAATCCTGAGAAACTTTCTATGAAATCCTCAGAATTTTTCGAAACCTGTTGATTCCTTATAGCAAGTGATTAATGTAAAGTTATGAACATTAGTGTAAATAGGGTCTTTTAATGGTAAAAAACCCCCAGCTACAAGAAAATTTACTAGAATATATTTATATACGTATTTGTGTATTTCATAAATGGTTCACTATAACATGCAAATTCCTTGGCTCTCGACACAGCTCTGCACAGATGGTGAACTTTAGTCAGCTAAGTAAGTAGAACACTTCACTTCAAACTCTTCCTTTTATCTTTCACCTTTCTCTGCTGTTTCCCTCCCATCTTTTCTGCCAGCTACTCCACAAAGAAGCCTGGGAATGACTGTAAGGCAGTCTCCTCAGATTGCTTAATATTCCTACTATGAAGACAGCCTGAATTCAAAGGCTCCATGTGAGAGACGGGAAGATCTTAATTTCTCCCTTGGCAGTTCTTTTATGCTGATAAATCGCAGTTTGCTCTGCACGTTTCAGTTCAGAGGGAAGATCTGCACAGGCTGACAGCATTAACAGCCTTCTCGAACAGTTGAAACCCCTTTCACCTCATGTGGGGCACCACAGACACGAGCTGTACGTATCCTGCATCGACTTTTAAACTGGAACCATGCAACTTACTTCAAATTTTAACACCATAATCATAGAATCACAGAATGTTTTGGGTCAAAAGGGACCTTAAAGACCACCTAGTTACACCCCATGTCATGGGCAGGAACACCTTCCACTAGAACAGGCTGCTCCAAGTGCTGTTCAACCTGGCCTTCAACACTTCCAGCGATGGGGCATCTCCACGACTTCTCTGACAAACTTATTTCAGTGCCTCACCACCCTCAGCTGTGCAAAAGCACCACAAGCATGTGCTCGTTCTGCAAAGATTAGGTCCGTGGCTTCACAGATGTTCAAGGCTGGAACTGGGGACACCGCAGCAGATTAATTTAGTCAGTAGGTTCAAGGCCAGAAAGGTGATGAAGATATTTAATATGGAGATGCATCTATCAGATTGTCCAAACTAGCCTTGCTAAATACTCCAATAATTTTTGTTTGATAAAGCCATAATATTGCATTGGTTAAAATATATCTTTGACAACTTTATAGCCCCTTGAAAAGTTCCTCAGGTGAATATTTCATTGCTCTCCCTGTAGTTTGTAATTATGAATAATCACTTCCATTGTCATATTTCTATTTGTAATTTTTAGGGCTTCCATTCCCCTTATCCCTTTCTCTCATTGACTATAGACCAATTGTATGCTGAGGCTTTCCACCTTTAGAGCAGTTTCACAGACTCTAGTTGCATCACTGCTCAATCATCTTTGTGATAAACTCCATAGACTGAAGAATTTTGATTGAGATTGAATTTCTCACTGAAAGTCAGTGCTAGTGATTTATTTGCCTTCCAATTTTTCAAAATTTATTTAAATATGAAGTCACTAGGAACTTATGTAGGAAATATTCCATAATTTTGTGATCTAATCCCATGCAGAAAACTTTAACTTCATCTGTCAAAGCTGGAATCTTATCTCTTTTCTAATAATAGTAATAGAAACATAAATCTATTTTCCTCTCTGCTGCCAAGGGAAGTTTTAAATAGAAATAGGCATAGGCTATAAACTGTGTTTAGATTTGGATGCAAACCTTCATATAGCCTAAACTAATGGATGGAGAAGTTACTTGGAGTCATCTGACGGCCTGTCCACCTCCACTGAGGCTTCTGGAACTGCCATAGAGCTGGAGGTAAAAGTCAATGAGATAAATATATCTAACTGCTGCTAGCCTGAGTGAGGCATCTGCCTGTTTCCTCTGTCCTGAGGAGACCTTTATATTAATACACAGGTTCTGCTTAGAGAAACAAATTTTTCTCGTTGCCATTTTTTCTTCTTCTTTGTACAATAGCCTTGGGTACATTTTCTTTTTTCTTTCACAAATGGGTCTAAATCCTTTTCTTTTACTCCCCTGATTTTAATAGCCTGATTACTACCAGTTGTTTGGTACTCTAACATGTGCATTGTTTTATTCCATATACTTCATTGAGCATGGGTTTTGGACTCTGGGTTTCAGCTGGGGCTGACCAGCAGAAGGAAAAGAAAGAAGGTCTGTTAGTTCATGATGAAAAGATGAAATTTCCAAGTGCCGAGGATTTTGTTTAAAAATATGCTCTCTCGTATGTGTGAAATTTAAATTAAATTTAAAACCAAAGTCAAAAAGGAAAGATAGCAAACCGGTTTATTTTATAATCTCCTTTGAAATATTGCAATTTTAAATTTTATTCTCTTCTTTCTCTACCTCATATTCATCCCACAGATGCTCAGTGCAAAGGGAGATTCATAAGGTCTACTGATCCTTGCATTTGCTTTGTTGCAAAGGAGTGCACAGTAAGCGAGAAGCTAACCCTAATTCCTGCCCTTTCCTTTCTGTTGTCCTCAGTGAAAAATGTCCATTTCATATTTCCTAATCAGATGTGGTATTTCCCTGCTTTTGGATCACTGTTTCCATCAGTGAACAGGATAGGAACTCAATGAAATGAAAAAATACTCCCTGATTGAAAAGATGGCTGTTCCTGCTTCATTATGACAAAAATTCCATGTCACCACATGCTGAAATTAGACTAAAAGGGACAAAGGTTGGAGAAGGAGACATGAGGCCTGGTTCATGGAACTACATGAACCCATAATGCCCAGGAATATGACTTTCCACCAGTCTCTCTATCTCCTTGCTTTCGGGTTCCATCAGGACACAGCCTGAACCATTTCACCTCTGAGTTCCTATTTTAATTGTTCTTGGTTTTATTTTTCATCAGACTTACAGGTTCTTCTCTGGTCTAAATTCCCCTCCAGTCACCCTCTCCTTGTCTTGCTTGACAGGAGTGAATATTTTTTCTGATCTATACTTGCAAGGGGATGAAGTATTTTCATGACACTTCCAGAGCAACCCAGCTTGAAGGACAATGTGTGGCATGGAAAAAGTTCAGATAAATATTCAGGGACAAACGAGCACAGGACCCTATGATGAAAAATACCATCCAGCATTAAGGCAGGCAGAACAACTCTAAAAACCAGAAGTTAAAATCTGCTTTATAGGTTTTATGGAAGGCAAGGTACATCTGTCAGTAGTTGACAAGGTGATGACAAGGACTCAATGTTCTCAAAGGTCTTTTCCAACTTGGTTGATTCTGTCATCTTCAGGAGATGCTGTACCCCTTCTTCCTTAGCATCTCTTCTACTACTGCCAGAAAGATGCTCAAAAGGCCCCTGGGTGGTCCCCCTCCAACTACCTTCTTGGCCAGCCTGAAGTCCAATCTAGCTGTAGAAAGCTGAGAGGAACTCAAAATTCGTGGACAAACTGAGACACGATCCTGTCCAAGGTGGATTTCTAAATGCCAGAAGTCAACAAGTCCGTGAAAACTGCTGTGAAGCCAGTCTGGGGCTAATCTGCTTTAGGGGCTAATCTGCTTTATGTACTTTGAGAGATACTCTGGTGATGTGCCCCAGCATAGCACCCTGACACTGAGAGGCAGAGTTTTATAAATGATGAGAGCTACATGCTGCCCTAAGGTTAGCAGAAGTACGACATGCTCAGTTTTATTGATGTTGTGTTTCTTTTCTTTTCCAGCAGTGAATGCTGTTTAAATTAGAGTAGAAACCTCCACCAGTCCTGATAATAGGGGCAGGGGATAAACCTGGCTTGTAGCTCTGAGTAATAGATACCCTTTACTCCAACGCTGCACGATATTAGCTCAAGGCTTGTCAGCCTCTTGGGTTTTAATTAATGAAGTTCCTGTTAAGGACATTTTTTTCATCACTTGCTCTATTCCAACACATTTCTTTCATTTGAAACCTGAGCGTTCTGCCAAGCAGGCCCACAATGTCAGAAGGGGAGGGAGCGCCTGTCTAAACTACAATCGTCTCTCTGTTCAACTTGATTCAATTTAGTAGAATTTCACTTTGTCGAATGACAAGATGCTGTATTTTGACATTTGCCTATTTATGCTAAAGTAGAGGAATAATAAAATCAGTTTGGCGTCTGGCTTGCTCTATCTGTAGCTTTAACTTAAGAATGATAATCCTTTTTTTTTTTAACTGACACTACTGTTTAGTTTCTGATTTGTTGTGTTGGACTGTTTACCCACGAGCTTGTTGACTTTTGTTTTGGTTGGGGTTTTGTTGGTTTTGTTGTTAAATAAAAGCTTTCCTAACAAACTGGCATTCTCTTCCTTGAACACACCCTTCCTCAGCTGCAAATCTAAAAAAAGGAGACAGCTTTGTTAAAGGGAAGGAATTTCTTGTACTTTTTTTTTCCCTTTAAAACTTATTAGAAAAAGAAAAATGCAACAACCAAACAAAAATCTTCTACAGTTTTAGGGCAACAAATGCTGAGGCTGTGAGTAAGAGGCATTCTGTTGCCGAGGCAGAATCCCCTCGTGGCTTTGGTATGAAGCTGGGGTGGTTCTGGGCTGACAGACCCTGGGATGGTATGTTGGAAAGTGTTTGTGTTGGGCTCCCCACCATGATGCATGACCACCTTCCAGGAGCCCACCGAGAGACGTGACCGGCGTTTGTC
Source organism: Mohoua ochrocephala (assembly GCA_013398855.1). Taxonomy (NCBI): domain Eukaryota; kingdom Metazoa; phylum Chordata; class Aves; order Passeriformes; family Acanthizidae; genus Mohoua; species Mohoua ochrocephala. The sequence continues at coordinate 260,674 of VZTA01024014.1, read as the reverse complement.
ATCTGCTCTGGGTCACTCCTTCCCCAGGAGACGCGGGTGTGCAGTAGGGGGTTTGGCTTTCTCAAGGAATATTTTCAAGTCCCATGTCAGAAGACAGAGGTAGCTCAGAGGTCGATGTCTTGCATTTCACCAGAGGAACAGTGAGTTTTGCGATGTTCATTAATTCCTGGGGAAATTCATTCCAGAATTCAGCCCAGGCCACAAAAAAATCTTTCTCCTTACCCTTATTGCAGAAAATTCACTTGAGCCAGGGAAGTTGTTTTTTGGGTAGGGAGCCCGAAGAACACCAAAGTCCTGCAAGTCACACCTGACAGGATGCACTAGCGGCAATCATTTTCCTTCCTCCCCAGACTAATATTTCTGGCAGAAAAATGACACAGCCTTTGATCTCAAGCAACGTAACGTAACACTCTACATTGAGCCTCATCACAGCATTTGCAATCCCAACCCAGTTTGTGAACTGAACCACAGAGCACTTGCGTCAGAACATTTCTGTCTCCCTCTCTACCTGAAGGCAGGAGGATTCTGAGAAGGAAGATTTAGTGACACTGGTCCCAGGCTTAACTCAAAGCAAGACCTGCCTGATAAATTAAGGTTTCCACAGGGCAGAACCCAGAGAGATGGACTGTTGAGGAGCTATGCTGCTCTCTCCTTACATCCCTTACCTGGAGAATCAGAGCACTGGCCTGGGCCCTGAGGCTCTAGTAGCCTCCAGCTCCTCAGTCTAAGGGCATTGGCTTTAGTCTCAGCTGTCCCAGTGGGAATCCAGCTTTGTTGTGTACAGACGCAGAAAGATTTTGAGGCATTTCTGCAATTTCATCCCTGTGTTATTCATGTCCAAGGTAGTCTTGGAGGTTGACCTTTCCTCTGGGACTTTCTGAAGAATGTGTCCCTGTGTTGATGCACATCAAAAAAAACCCCTAACAAACAAAAACTAAACAAAACCCAAAACCAAAGTAGAAACCCCACACTTAAACTCTTTGGTCAACAACATGCTTTATTTCTAAAAGAAATATAAAGCCATGTTTCGTTATCTGTATGTTAGTTCCACTGCAAAACTGGCTTTTGGGTGCCTTCTGGACAAAGTAGTTTGTCACAGTCCTAATTAATTACGGTCACCAAAAATCCCTACTCATGGCTTTTTACCATGCTACCTTGTTAACCCAGCTATCATCACAAGGTTTTCTTTCAAGCTGAGCACTCAGCTACAGCCCTGCCATGCAGAGGGAGGACAAGCAATGGTCTCCTGCTTGTTCTCATGCCAGCCATGAGGAGATCCCACTCTCCATCCCCAGCTCTGCCCTGAACTCTCCCTCTGCAGCCAGGGGCAGCTCTGCCCCATTGACCAGTGTTAAAGCCCTGAACAGGATGGTGGCTGCTATAAACTGCAATGGGAGCCTATAATTTCTTAAAAATATCACCTATCTTTATTGAACCCGGCATCAGAAACTCTTTAAATTTGTGGTCAGTTGTCATTTGTGTAGTTTGCCTTTTGTTAGATGCATTTTTCCCAAGAATTATGAGCATAAAGGGACTTCATGCTCAGCTCTCTCAGGGATGTCAGACTGGAGAGCATCACCTGGGTAACAGAATCTACTCCCCTCTGAGCAAAGATGTAACAGATGCTAAGCCTGGGAGGTTCCCCAAGGGCCTTTTCTCTGCACAAATCCAAACATCATTGACCGCATTGCCCAACACTCAGAAAAAAACAAAAGTCAAAAATTAGATCTATAGCGCAAGAAAGCAAAACAACCTTAAAACTGCAGTATTGCACATGATGAGCCCAGAACAGACTCAAGTCATCACCACTGATTTTGGCACCTTCAATTGTAGGACACTGGCCAGGTGAAAATGCCCAAGAAATCCACCCAATTCACAAAATTGTTGCATATCTGATATGGAGAAGATTTTCCTGGCCCTCTAACTGATGAGTGGTTTAAACCTGAGCACAGGAGCAAAAAGAAATGAGGAGGGAAGCAGCAGTGCACCTGACCTCGTGTCCCATGTCAGAGTGCCGCCAACCTGTGATGAATCTGAGCAAAATAGGGGAAAAATAAACACCAAAAATCAGCAGCCAAGTTGTTCATCAAAGGTGGGAAAAAAAAATTTTCCTGGCCTCTCCAGGCCTCCAGTGGAAACCCTGAAGCATGGAATTAATTAAATACAAAGAAACATAATTAATTTAATTAAATGCAGTCCTTTTAGAAAGGGTTGCTCTGATTAATGCCTGCTCCTGCAAAAGTTTTTGAATATGTTTAGTCCCATTCCCAAAGACAACTTTTGCAGGATCTTGATTAGAGCAGCTTAGAGCTCACAAATGTAAGTGCAAGTAGATGCCTTGCACTTATGGCGTGAAAACAGACACAAGAAATAAGTTTTAAGCAACACGGAGATCAAAACATCCCTTAGTTTAATATCTGTTGGGGCCAGGAGGCACCATTCAGATCACCTAGACTGACTCTCTGCATAATGCCAACCACAAAACCTCACCATGTGATTCTCACATTAGGTCCATCAGGCTCTGATCCAGCCAGATCCTGCCACCCATTTCCATAACACAACGTTTGGTGGGGCTTTTTGATACATTGATTTCGCCCTCTGATAGCACTTGGCAGCGGCTGAGCTCAAATTCATTAAATCAAACAATTTCCTAATTAAGTGGCAGACCTTATCATATCGCTGGTCTTAATCAGTTCCCACACAACAAAACCCATTAAATAAAACATCCCAGCTGAAAGCTTTGGAAATGAGTCTCAGTCGCCTCCAACAGAGTTTGGGAAACTAAGGCTCAGAGACTGACAGTTTGTTACCATTCTGTGGTCACGTATTCCAGGATTTAGTAGATGTGCTGTATTTTCTAACCATCAAAAATCTGATGGAAATGGCTGTTCTTTATTTTTTTCCCTGACAGGTGTCTTAGAGAGACGTTTTCCTAAAGACTGTAACCCTTACTTGGAGAGCTGTGTTAAGTTTTATGGAAGACTGATCAGCTTTTCACTTGTTATGTGCGTTTCAGGTTTTAATATTCCTGGGTTGTCTCCTCAACAGAGCTGACATGCGCCTTCTGCAGCTCTCAGAACTTACAGTCCTCTGCATCATCAGTTATAGGGCCAGGAAAGTTGTCTCTGTGTCAGATTTGTCCTTGAGTTTGGGTGCTGTTATTTCAGCTGTTGCAAACAGTGAATATTACTGGAGCAGAATTCTTAGCATTTCCCCAGTTCACCACACTCAACACTAACAATACTTTGAATTCTTTACTTCTTAGAATGGGATTAATAAAGGTTTAAAGAACGAGTATTGTCATTCTGTGGAAGTACTGATAGTTTTATCAAAAGTTTACTTTGATGTGAGAGACACTATAGATATGAGGAGACTCGCAATTTTTAACTCAAGTTTAAATTTTTTGTGCTAATTCATCTCTTTTTTTATCATAGTCAAAAGTAAAGCAAAGTTAATAACCTCTACCTCCAGATAGGAAGCAGATGCAGGAGATCTTAGCTGTTCTTCCCAAGGCCTGTTACGAGTTTTGGCTCAAATGTCAACATGAGTCAAGGGTTTACTTTTAGTGACAGGTTGGTTTAGTTTCCTATTTAGTATTGGTTGAAACACTGCAAATCCCTCTTAGAGAAAAAACACTGCCTCCTTAACAGAAAATTGTTCTAAAAGCCTTAGTGACATTTTCCAAAGTATTTTGTGTGTTTTCTCCCCATTTCCTTGAAATTGCAGCAAGAAGGAATTTTATCATCAAAGTGAGCAGAACTGGCAAGGCATGAATGAACACAAACCAAAGAGGCTCCTGGTCGTGCCTGTCTTTGATGAGATCCATACCCTGCACCTTCGCTCTGTCTGTGGGGAGATCCCAGCTGTCGTGAGAGTGTTTCTTCTGCAGATTTCAGTTCCCCTCCAGACCTTAAAGAAGTGACTAGAACTTGCCCAGATTCATACAGTTCATTGTGTCACTTTTATGAAATCCTTCAGTCTTCTATTTTTTTTTTGCTTAAGTGTTTGTTGTTTTTTTTTTGTTTGTTTCCTACTGGCCACGCGAGCAGCTGTTGTTGTAGGAGGACTAACGTGCACTCAGGTACTTTAGCAGCAGGGCACTGACTCGAGCTAGGCAGATACAACTCTTTGGTGAAAAAAAAAGAATTAAAAACTGCAATTAAACAGCTAGGAAACTTCCCACAGAAATAGGAAAGTGCAGGTTCAAATCTTAATTGTGAAGTGGGCAGAGCATGATTTCAGCACAGCTTTTGCACAGCTCAAGCAATAGCTGTGAGCACTGGATAGACATTGGTTGCATTCACCTATCTGTGATCAAAAGGGACACACTTCTGCAAAGCACTTAAATTTTTGAAGAGGCAGGACTTGCTGATGAAAAAGATACTTGCTGAAAATGGATCAACTGAAAATCGTGGTTGATCAGTCAAATCCTTGACAGAACCTCTGCTTGGCAGCGGGGAAAGGACTGACTCCCTTATTCAGCCTACACTCTGCTTGTCTCACCGGAACTAAGGTGGCACCAACTCCAGGTACCAAACACATAATAACAACAGGCTCTAGAAACACCAGCTGGACCATTATAACCTTTTTTAGACGTCCATGTTTACAGGACACTGTGTAATTAGAGCTGAGGCATGGAGAGATGTAGACTTCTGTCAGGTGGACTCAGATGCGTGAACACCACAACAACGCAAATTGATCCCAGCTATAAGCTAAAGCAAATTCCCTCTGCCCACATTTCTCCTGAGCTACATTTCATTATCTGTTGACTCCCTGATGCCAAAGGCAATTTTTTGCATATCTGCCTCTGCCATCTTGTTTCACTTTCCCCTCCCTCCAAACAGGTACCAAATACTGAACCCTGCTGTTCTTAATTCAGGCATACCTGGGGCTACTTTCTGTTTCATTTGTTCCAAAAGGACCTGGCAAATGGTGTAGAAGAATTCTTTAATCTTGACTACCACAGTCAGCCTTTCCTGCCCACATGTGACTATAGGGATGGGGATTTTCTGGGCTTAGTCACCAAGGCCAACCTGAGATGAGGATCCTCCACTGACATGGATGGGGAAGGAGATAGGAGTGTGCCAAGCGTCCTTTCAGTCACTTCAGGGTGCTCTTGGAATAGACTCTGTCATCATTTGCCTGCCCAAAGCCTCGAAGCTTCAATGCTTGAGGTTAGAGACAGGCTAAAAGAAAAGAGAAATCATTTTCCCTCTAGCTGTCAAAATCCCACATAAACTTTCAGGTTATAGGAAAAGCATCCTGTTCCTCTGCTGAATTTGATCAATCCTTATTCTTTTTCCAAAACTTCTAGCGTTAAGTAAATTGTCTTCCTGGGTTTAAAAATAAAGCAGAAAGCAGGACACAGATGTGACATGGGGCATTCATTGCACAGAATCTTGCAAGGACCATGATGTGCTCTTTCACAAAGACACTGGAAGCATCACATTTATACCCAGACTTTGCCAACAGGATGGCAAGACCTTAATTTTGAACTCCCATGTCCAATCTAGTATGATCACAGCAAACAGCAGAGTGGTGAACACAATTCATTTGCCTTTGCTGTAAATTCAGAGGCTTCTCTACACGGGGCAGCTCTGTGAAGCAAATTCAGGTGTGAGTTTACAGCACACGCTTCCTTTCGCACTGCCATCTCATCCAGACACACTTCCCACAAATAAGTGTGGATCTGGTTGTTTTACTGAACTGGGCATTGGGAAGAGACTTTAAAATCCCCAAAGGCTTTGAACAGCCATGACACTTGTGCCTGTAAACTGCCTCGGGTTAGGCACCTCACCCTACTTACACCAGTGAAAACCTGTTCCAGAATCTCAGCTCTGTCCCTCCCTGATTCAGTGTTTTGTGAAGAAAGTGGAAACATGGGATAAACTGAACACATAATATAGGGTTGCAGTAAAGACTGTACTGGGATTAGAAACTTGACATGCTTATTCTATATGAATAAAAATCAGATTTGCCATTGAATTGGCTGTGATGAGAATACAGGAAAGCTTCTGAGAATATTTGGAAGTTTTCCCTCACTAATATATAGAAAGCAGATACTGATTCCTAAATAATTACTGAGACAAGAGGTACTTTTCATCTGGAAAGCACAAAGCATCTGACTGCAAATATGATACATGGGAAGAATGACTCACATACAAAAGGGGGTGATTCAAAATGGAATTATTTGCTCTTGAAAGTGTCTGTTTATGGGATGACTTGAATGAAATACTGAAACTAAGGATTATAAGGCATTTAAGCAAGGCAGGAGGTTCAAGGACAGATGTTCGAAGGAAGAAAGGAAAGTATGACATAGGGGAGGGAAAGTGTTGTATTACTGTTAGAAAATGGACTTGAAGTCCAGAGAACAAATAATGACTCTTAGCTAAGGCCTTGCACTGCTCATACTGTATGTAGCTGTCTTTTGGGTAAAGAGATTTTTTTTTTGCTCCATCTCAATTCCCCACTCTACCAAGTCAGAAATATAATAATTCTCTGTTTTCTAGGGTCATTGTGAGGTTTAATCCATCAGTTTTTGTAAGCACATCCTGAATGCCTCAGATGACATCAGCATAAGAATTGAAGGAGGCATTGTTTTAGGCAAAGAACAAATAGCCAGGAAGGATTTTGGTTCAAAGGACCTAGAGGCAAATAGTACGAGCATCCTTAAGCAAAATTTAGATGACTTCACTGCTGATGATAAGGGAGTATTCAATTGTTTTACTCTTGAGAGCAATCAGTATGTTAGAGGAAGACAGGACTTTTTTTATTAATCAGAAAACTGTTCTGGGTCAGTATTATAAATGAGAGGTAATTTTCATAGCATTTGCATTTAAAAAAAGAGAGGCTGCCTTTCTCTAGCTCAAAATGTTCAATGTATTATAGAGATGACAAGATCAGCATCGAGACATTGCAGCCCCAAAGCACCTGGCTCCTTGTCCCAGTCCTACACAGCCTTGTGCCCAGCTTGAATACACATTTTCTCTAAGACTTCCAGTGGAGAACAGCTTCCAAAATCATCTTTTCCTTCTTACAGATGGTGGAGAAGGTATTTAATTTATGGCAAGGGTTTTGCAAAAGGATAAGCCTTTAGAGGCAATACAAAAGCTAAAGACAATGGGTCTGAGACACTATTTCTTATTTTAAATTACAGCATCTTTCATCTTTGGCTGTGGTTGGATCTCATTTTCCATCTCAGTCCTCCCTGCATGTGTTAAAGTATTAAACTAATCAAAATAGTAAATATTAACAAATCACAGGGGCTGTCATATCGTAAAGGCATTCAGCACTAGGGAAAAATTTATTTCTATGATAAAATACTGCATGACTAGCAAAAGCATTACAAGTTCCTCCAGAGAATTCCTCTAGGTCTACTTCAGAGAGATAGTAGCATCTATAGTGATCACTGCCCTATCCCTGGAAGTGTTCAGGAGCAGATTGTATAGGCCTTTGAGCAACCTCATCTAGTGGAAGGTGTCCCCGCCATGGCAGGGGGTTGGAACAAGGTCCTTCCAACCCAAACCATTCTGTGATTCTGTGATTCCATGTCTCTCAGTTCCTAGTTGGGGTTTCAGCTGCACAGGTATTACATAGGTATGTTCATCCTACCCATAGGGTGTGTTGAATGTAGGTATTCTCCTTCAATGTTTCCTAAATCATCTATAAAAGAGAAATAATGTGTTGACAGCATCAGGAAGCCCGATCTAATTACCTGCATACCTCACCTTTGCAGTCTTGAGAGTCAGGTGAGATGGCCCAGGCCCATGTGCATTGGTTTAATGAAATTCTCACAAAGCTGGATCTGTTCTTATAGGGCCTGATCCCATGACCAATAAAGTCGGTGGAAAATGCCTGCACTGACTTAAAAGCACAATCCCAAAGCCAGCAGGATCTACAGCCAATACCTGAGGCAAAACATGGGGCATCAAAGTGGTGCATATGAAAAACAGCAACTGAACACCTCTAAGGTCTAGGAAGCCACTCTAGGTGAGGTTCATTTTGGGGTAGTACATTCTGCAGGATTCATTTCTTTTGAAATGTTGTTTCAATGCTTCCTGCTCTGTCCTGAAGGATATAGGGGATTCCTGCAACATGCTGTGAGAACAGCCAAGGAAGATTTTGGTTTATCCTTCTGCCTTGTGGTATGTGTCCCAAAGATGAGGCTTTTCAATCCAAAAAAGTGTATGGAAAAAAGTTCTGCAAATGTGGGGAAAAAAAAATCACCCTCGTCTTTATTTCTTGAGATGATGTGTCATAGTCTTTCTAGTTAAAGTGCTTTCACTAGCAATCTGCTAAGGAAAATATGAAATCGGAATATTAAAAAGTGGAAATTAGACATTTGCCTTTTTAGATACATAATAAACAGTCAAACTTAATTAGTTTCAAAATACACGCTAAGGATAATCTACCAGTGCTGTATCCAAAATGAAAAGAAAGCGGGGAAAAGATCTGCAGCGCAATGTGTTTGGCATCCACCCTGTTCCTCAGATCACTCCTCAAAACTGCTCAGGGCAGGACATCTCTTTCTGTTTGCACAGGAATCAGTCACTCAAATATGCAAGCAGTCCTCAAGAAGAGAGAAATTTCATTTTTGGCATGAACTCCAGGTCACACAGAGAAGGACCACATTCGGTCCATCCAAGGAACACGGTTAGATACCAATGTTGCACTAAGGCATATCTATATCTATATCTATATCTATATCTATATCTATATCTATATATCTATATATCTATATCTATATCTATCTATATCTATATCTATATCTATATATATGTATACACTCACATATACAGTACTGAAGTCACATCCTGTTTAATATTATAAAAATGCATTGCCTTTTGCATTCTATACTTCTGCCAAGGTCTGCAAAAATCCTGGGGTACTTTGCCATGGATTTCTCCTGGCTTGTGGGCTGACTCTTCTTTGTCCTTATTATATTGACTTTGCTGCTGCAGCACAATGAAATTTTCAAGTGTTCTCTGTGTAATAATTTGAATTTTCAAGAAGAGAGATTGAAGGACTAAGCAATGTAATTTAAGACATGAACAGTATTATCAAGGAGCTAAAGCTATTCTTCTCAACTGGAATATTTTAATGGAAAAGGTCTCTTAAAGGGGAAGGAAATACAGCCCTTAGTCTTCATATAAAAGTGTTATTCAGGATAGTGGGGATTTTAAGAAAAGATGATCAACTTCTGCTAAACCCCTCATGTTATTTTATGCCCTAGCTGATATCATACTGACTCATATAATCAGCTATATGAAAACCTGCACAGAAGAAACTTCTGAATCAAAGATACTTAGAAGTACAATGGAATAACTCAGAGGATAAGCAATTAAAAGTTAAGGAAAACTATTGTGGAAAAAGGAGTATTTTAATTAAGTCAGATGTTAGGAGTAGAAATAAGGATGTTCTTACAGCTCTGCTCCATATTTACAGTGCTCTTGTTAACACATTACACCTTATGCCCCACTCAAAATTGTAAAAGGATGGAAAGAGCCTTGGAGAGTCATCTCGTCTATTGTGGGAAACCATCCTTAGGTAAGTGATAGCTGTGTTATTCCCAACAAATGCTTGTTTTACCTGTTCTTGAACACCTCCAGTGCTGGAGATTCCACAGCCTTGGAACAACAACCGGGACAACAATCCGTCTCAGTACTTAATTACATTTATGTTTACATTTTTTCCCACAGGCTATCCTAAATCTTTCTTGTTGCAATTTAAACCTATTACTTCTTGTTCTACCTGCACTAGGACATGAGGATATTTTATTCCCTTCCTCTTTACTCTTAATTTCACATATGTGAAGAACAGTATCATATCTCCCTACAATCTTCTCTAAAGAAAAGTCTACATAATCCTAATTCCTTCCACTTGCAGGTCATGTTTTCTAGCCTTTTTGCTGGCCTCGTTGGACTTTTGTGTGTCTTCTACCACTGGACTACATCTCTCTTAAATTGAACAGAGTAATTCAATTTAAATTTAGCCAAACCAAGTAGAGCAGGAGTATATCACATTTCATTAATAAGATTCCATACTGTCCTTGTCAAATAGCATCCTATTTTTTACCAGTCATTTCTTTATTTTGTGAAAATTATTTTAATTCTACTCTGGTCCCTGACTATACTTTCAGAATTCACTTTTGGATGCCTGCATAATTTATCAACCTTGTACTTAATGAGTTTTCTCTCTCCTCTATCACCAATTAATTCACGAGGGGATTGAATATTACCACAGGAGACTACTACAAAACTCTGCTCTTGACATATTTCTTGGTAGAGAGTGTAGTATTGGCAGCCTTTAGTTTCTCAGCAACTTCTCCTCTCCCATTTATTATCCCTTTGACTTGATCCAAAGAATAGTGTTTAAAACAATATCAAAAGCTTATTAGAGGCAAGATAAAACAGCTATGCTTCTCTCGTATCCAAAAGGTCTGTTGCTGTGCCAGAAAAAGAGTTTAGTTTGGTTTGGCAAGATTTCTTCTAAAAAAAAATCCACAGCAGCAATTTTTCCTCTTGTGCTGTTTCACTGGCGCTGTAATTCCCACTTAACAACTCTGGCCCGCAGAGTCACCTGGGTTTAGGATGTGATGGGAGACCTAAATACCTTGATTTGCAGAACGAGGTCCTGAAGTGCATGGTTTCCTGCCCCCACGTTATCCACCTGGGCTGTAGCAGTGTTGGCAGACTGGAAGCCAGTGTATTCTCCTTATTTGTCTACAGATGATGATATGGACCTTGTTTTGATACCAACTGCAGCCCAACCTCTGAATCCCAAATGTGGGATTAAAAAAAAAGAGTATTTTTAAAGTTTATTTTCTGCTTTTCACCTACACCTCAGTGATGTAGGGTTGGAAGTAGCATCTGTGCTGTTGTAGCCCCAGCAGCTGACCTGGATTATGCATCTTGTTGGGTGCTGTGAACAAGGTGGCTCCTGTCCTTGATCCCACCCCAGGAGCACCAGCTGTGGGGTTTTCTGCACTGGCCTCTGCAGGCAGAGCTGCAGTTGCTCAGCTGGACAGGAGCCAGTCCAGATTTGGAAGCTGAGCAGCTTTGTTAGATCCCTGAGTGTGCTGAAAGTGCTGGGCTGCGGTCAGAGAGCCCCTTGCTCTTTGGGATCAGAGCTGCTTCACGCACAACCGTCCTGGAGTCCTGCTGTCTGTGGAAGGCCATGCTGACAAACTTGCTTTGTAATGTGTATTCCAGCACTGGCTGCACCTTCTCTTTGGAGAGGAAAAAGAATCTGTACCCATTATTTCTGTATATTTTAGAATCATAGAATCCTAGAACGGTTTGGGATGGAAGGGACCTTAAAGCTCATCTCGTTCCAACCACCTGTCCTGGGCAGAGACACCTTCCACTCAAAGCTCTATCCAACCTGGTCTTGAACACTTCCAGGGATGGGGCATCGACACCTTCTCTGCCCAACCTGTGCCGGTATTTCACAACTCTCACAGTAAAGAATTTCTTCCTAATAGCTCATCTAAATTTACACTCTTTCAGTTTAAAGCCATATGTAACAGGTCTATTTGAAGCTCTTTTTCCAATGTTATCCTTTTGTGTCCCTAAATGTCCTTTTAGGCAACCAAACAAGTCTTACAGTCTTTTGGTTTTTTCCCTAACAAATGAAGACAGTGAAGGGAAATAAGACTTCTATTGCAGTGTGATTTCCAGCCCTGGTCTTTAGTAAGTTGCCCTACAACATGCAACTGCTGGAATGTGGGAGAGATTGAGCTATGGGGATAACCCTGTGTGGTTGACGGGAAAAGGAGAAAGCAGAGGAAGACAGCCCAACTACCCTGGAGATATGTGCAAACCAGGATATTCTTGGATTTAACCTGTATTTAATGAACACGCCCTAAAAGTCCATGTTACCCACCACAAACCTAGCACAATAAGCCGCTCCTTTCCAAATATCTTGACCTAAAATCCCCAAAGAGTCACCACTTACTTATCACATACTTTAGAAAGCAGAAAGTACTCTCCAAAAGTCCTTAGGAGGCCGAGAAGCCAATGGCTCCCAGATGTCCCAATTGCTTCCCTGCAGAATAACCTCGACTGGGTGCTCTGATGGCTCTGGGGTAATAATTTTGGGTCTCTTGGCATCAGCGTAGGAAGGCAGCTGCCTGTCACATGCAAGGTAGAGGATCCTCACCTGGGAGTTGCACAATGTATGTAAATCAGGAGGCTACGCTGCCACCAAGACACTGTGCAATGTGTCTCTTCACTCAGCCTTATTGCTGAAATAACTTCCCCTCTTTGTATTCCACATTCTCACCTCATATATTACTGCTTGACTTGCCAGCAAAGCCCAGGAACAGGAGGGTGAGAGGTTTCTGTCCATCGTGCAATGGCTACAGAGGTGGTTCTGTATTAAACTTCTTATTATTAACCCTGGGACTCCTCCTGTTTAATTCTCAGAATGTAAAAAACAGAGAAGATTTAGTTCACAGTACATTTGCAAAAAAGCTCAGACTATACAAATAAGCATCTTGCTGCAACTGCAAGTAGAGGCAAGTTCCAGAAAGAGAAAAAAACCAGTCTGATGCATGTCATCTTGTGGTTTTTTGCTAGATTAATGAAAAGCCCACACAGCATAATTATGTTTACAATAAGCTTACAGGAGTTTTCCCACAAGGTAGAGGAGAGTCATAGAGGGATCAGGTTAAACCAATTATTTAACCTTTACAGAGCTAAACTTGCAAGTGTTTCAGAGGTAGGGAAAATGGACTATTTTATTGGTTGCTTACAACCGTGTATTAAAACAGTTGGGTCTTTTTTTTTTGTTCCATTACTTTGCAGGAGCACATCCTGGCAGATTCAATTCAGATGACTGGGAAACAAATTGTTCAGTGCCTAGATGACTTAAAAATTCCACTGCTAGCACAAGTTTGCTCTTTACTACCATGAATGATTCCCCTCACAAATAATCTAACAGTCTGGTAAGGCTCTTCACAGAACATGGCATCCAGATTGAGGGGTTTTAATGACAGAGCGACCAAATAAATCATCGAGCTCCACTGGAAGATGTTGCATTCACTAACATCAAGATTTCCTTTTCTGGAGCTGGTCTTTAGGGCTTGAAGCAAGTGGGCAATGGTGGAAAGCACTGAAAAGAAAACAATATAGTATCATTTATCAGGCCTTTTGCAATGTCAGCTCTCCATTGTTCTTGCTTAAAAAAACCATACTTCTTGGCTTTCCTAATCCATCAGAGAGACATGCAGTTGTTCTGGTTTAGACATTAGTGTTCCTTTTGTTTATTCCAGTTCCAGTGGGCAAAAATCAAGTAAACCTGTTTAATTCAGTGGTCTACCTATGGTTTTTCCAAAGGATATTGCAAGCTATGATATAGCAGAGCTTGAGAAACACAGATATAACACCCCAGGGGATAAATTCTATGGATGTTGTTGACAAAGCATCTATCTAAATGATCTCCCAGCTAGTAAAAGGTAAAATCAATTTTTTTTTTTTTTTTTTGCTTTGCTTCAATTTGAAAACATGGGGGAAAAAAGTCATTACTGCTCAAAATTCCAATGCTTTGGCAAACTGCATCATGGGGAAAATATTCAGAACGCTTGATGTGTTTAATCTGAATTTGGGAGTGTCTTATTTTTCACTGAGATAAAAAAGAGGGATTTTGTAACAAATTTTCATTTCTGTCACTGCATACCGAAAGATTTCTTTAAAAAATGCTTTCTGAACCCCACCCGATTACCAGCCAGCTGCAGCCAACAACATGCTTTACACATCCAATAATGATCAGCTGGCATACGGGAAGAATGTAAATGAAAGCAATACCCAAATGGTCAGCCTGGGGCTCTCCAGCTGCTCACTCCGAAGCCATTCCCAAGTGACTCCCATGCTGGCACTTCACACAGGTTGGGGAGAGCCAACCCCCAGGCAACAGAGAAATCCAGCACGGGCACCCCAGCCTGTGCTAGGATTGAGCAGCGTGTTCAGAAATGAGCAACAGGACCCCACAGGGAGATGTTAACCTTTTCCACTTGCAAATACCTCCTGGCACTCCTCTGCTCCCTGCTCTGTCTGCCGTGTGCAGGGTAGGTCTCATTTGTATGGTGATTTTGGCAGGCGGCTGACAGGGTAAGGGAGGTGCCGCACCTGGGCGTGCGTGGACTGATCCTTCCTCCGTGTCCTACAGGAGGTGACATTTGCTCTTTAGAAGGAATCCTAGTGGTAACAACCAACCATAGATGAGCCCCTGACCTACCATAGAGCTACCTGGCCAGGAATTAAAAAGTAGTTAAATTTCTCATTGGCTTTTGCACAGTTTAGACAAGATAACGCCTTGAACATCTCAAAAACAAGGTCAAACATTTTCAGTCACAGCGTTTCCAGTTCAGCAACTCAGCTCCTATTTGAGCAGCAAAGATGTGTAATTTTCCAGTTGTGCTAGTCAAATATGGGGGGAATCGTAATCTTTTCACACCTCTGAAAATTAACCAATTATCTAGAAACCATAAAGGAATTGGCTGACTCAAGGTCTCATCCAGGAGTGGGAGTGGGAATAGATGTAGTAAAGATCTGAGGTTTTTCGTTGCATATACTCCTATCAACATTTTAACCACAGAATTCAAAGTACCACAAAGTCAAGCGGAGATACTGAACCACTTGATAAATGGATCACATTTTCTGATTCATCTGCATTGATTCAAGCAAGCAAAGCACAGGTAAAAGATAACTTCTGGTGACATGTCATCTCTCAGGTTATGTCCTTGTTCCAAATGAAAGAAAAACTTATAAACATTCTCTGTCACAATAACTTTTAGGATTGCACAACAAATACTATTAAAGCACTCTAATTTCCAATTATTTGTGACTTGCCCAAGATTCTGTGTTGGGACCGAAATTTTCCATTTTGGTTGTTAGTTTATATTTTTTTCCCCTTTTTGGAGGGGAGAAATTTAGGGTGAAATAGCCATTTGCAAGAAGACTAAATTATTTGTTGGCATTATGTTCTGGACACAATTACCTTTGATTTCTAATGGGAATCTCAACTTTTACAGCCGGATGGCTGCTATGGTTGAGATGAGTCTTTTGCATTCCCTGTGAGAATCTGCCCAGAATTGGCAAAGTTTCAGGCTTTTGAAAAACCACAATTCACATAGTTTTAAAGACATTAAGCAACCTCTCCAAAGCCTTCCTCTGCCCAGTTCTTCTGTTATCTCAAGTGAAGAAGTCCAAGAGGGTGCTCCAGCCCTGCTGATGGCTTGTGTGGGTGCCAGGACCATAATTCCTTCAGCCAAGTCAATTTTTTGGACTGGCTTCTTATAAACCTAGGAAATAAAACAATAAATGTTAACTGCAGGATGATGCAAAGATTAGGAATCACCAAATTTAATAGTGCTTGTGCAACTTCAGTTTGGTTTCTTGTGTCTAAGTGGTGTTCATGAAGATTTTATTGGCTTGAGGACTTCCTGCATTTCTCACTTCTCTCTGCCTCACTCAGGACGAGGAGGGTCTGCTCTGGGACCCGACATCCTGAATGGAGGAGACATTTTCAGTCCTGCTCTCTCAGTGCTTTCAAAGCACAAAAAGAGTGAGAGAAGACTAGAAAATGAAGGCTGCAAGACAAGAATGGATGGTCTCTTTGCTAAATTAGTTGAGTTGGATTCACTTATCCTGGTGTTTGTTTAACCCATCTTTGGTCACTGAAGCCAAACTCTTCCTACAAGTCATTAACTGTGCATTTCTCATCTTCCAGGTATCTGATAAGATCGTGGATTCTGACTTGCAGCAGCAGCTGTCATTCCCAGCTGCAGCCGAGATCAGGGCCTGTGTCTCATACCGTGTCCCCCTAAATCCCATTTTCCATCCCCCTGTGCTTTGCTTCTCTGACAGACCAGCAAGGACAGCACCCCCTCCTCTGTTTTGGGAAGAGAGGAGTGAATGTTTGTGAGTCTCTTGGATCCTGTGGTGATGAGCCCCACAGGAGAAGCCACAAGGAAATTAATAATTCTGTCTTCAGAATGAGATTTTTACTGTAAATAAGGCCTGGGGTCACACTTCAGATAATAAGCAGAGAACAAAATATTGAATTAGGAGAGCACCATCCACTCTGAATGAGGTGGTGGAAAACATACTAGCTGTTCATTTAATTAAAGACTTATATAATTCATACACACAAGGAAAATGATTTAAGGTTCATTTTTGAGTTAAGAATTGATTTGCAACCTTAATAATGCTCTTTTAAAACAGTGTGTGGGTGGCATGTATGTTTGTTATAGCCTGCCAGCCAGGTAATTCAAGGAAAGAGGGAAGCTTTGAGCTTTCAGCCCCTGGTCATTTCTTATGGATAATTCACTACCTGCACATCCTTCCTGGAAGCTGCTACATGTATGTTACTGATGGCTTATGAAAACAAAACAAAACCAGAAAGATGTAATGCAATATTTATTTAAAATCCCTGTTTTGGGAAATCATTGAATCATGTCTGTCTTGAGGCATTGTGGTTCCTTTTCTAAATACTTCTTACTGAAGATATTTCATCATAAAACAACCAGTCTTAGGGCTGCCCGTTCCAGGGCCAGGGAAGAATTGTTTGAAAAGCAACTTTCAGCCTTTCAAAATTAGAAATTCTTTGTTAGAACACCTTTTATTTTCTTGAAGATCAAAACCACACTTTGTTTGAGAACATCAGTTATTATTTCAAGGGATTTAAAAAACTTGTCCTGGGTGGACTAGCGTGGATCACTGGGGTTTTACCTGTGAGGGTGGGGTTTATTTTAATTATGACAGCAGGCACCTGGAGTCTGTCGGGGCTTTTGCCTGAACCCAGCTACATCTGTCATGCTGATCCCACTTCTACTTCAGATGTGGTCAGACACTATGGGAACAGAAAACTGATGCTGCACTGTGAAGCTGACATGCTGGGAAGACTTCTTGGCTGGAAATAGCTGGATCCCAGTTTAGGGACACTTATAGGGACTGTAACGTGGATCAGGAAGCTCCGGATTTAACCATTGAGGACGTTTGGGGACAGGGCTGAGGGAAGCAGAGGAGGAAACCCTGACTGAAGGATCAAAGCCCTACTTGTGTCACAGAAGGGAAGGGTCAGATCAATGCCACCAGAATGGGACTGCTTAAAATGAGCACATCTGGCCGATATCTGCTAGGACAGGTCTCCAATTACCATCCCTGTATCATGTGCTCTGTAGCATCTGCACAGTTCCAAGCCACTATGGGGTAGATGCAGGCAGCTGGGCCAGTGACAAAGCAGTGGATCTTGCCATTCCCTATTCCTGCGATTATTAACTGTGCACATTTACATGAAGAAAATCCCCAAGAGGCACAAATCAAGACCATCTCTAGTGTGTCTGGAAGCCAATGAAATGAAACGTGTTTTCACTAGTAGTCAATCAGTCTGGTGGGGGAGAGGATTGAGGTCTTTTGGGCTTTGCAACAATTGGTGCCTCGTGTCAAGTACCTATGTCTCTTTTGTGAACATCTAAAATTGACAAAGATGAGGATCCAGCAGAAGTCACTAAAATTCAAGATCTGACCCTACAACCTTTGACTTTATCCACCCAGGGCTGTATAATTTGCTCCACTAGGAAATTAACACTTTCTTGCCTTAGCGATGCAGCTTGAGCTGTGCTGAAAAAAAAATATTTTCTACTGACAAATACAAGAGTCAAAAGGCACTTTAATGAGGGGAAGAAGCTGACTTCTCACCCCACACAAAGTGCCCCCAAATCCAAGAGCTCAGTCTTCTGGCTTTCTGGAGGAGGGGTGGGGAGGGGAAATTCTAACCCTCCCTGTCCATTCATTCTTGTCTCTTTTCTTCTTTTTTGTCTCTCTCTTTTCCTCTTGCTAAATAAAAGACGAGTTTGCTTTCCTGAACCTCACAGGAGACTTTAAAATAATCCTAAAATCCACCAGAAGGACTGTAAACATATCTCTCCCTGGGCTTTAATTAGTAGAAAGAGCTGTGCAACCACCACATGTGTACTTAAAGCAATCTAATAGCCATTGCCATGATGAAGTTTAACAAGCCCGTTTTTGTCTGCAAAAGAGAAGGGGCCTGGACAACACCTTCGCTGTCAAAAAAATAGCCAGTGAAGGCAATAAATAAGATTTCCTCTGTTGCCAGCTCATCAGTTCTTATTTAACCAGCCAATGCAACAAAAGCTTAATGCAAAAATGTACTGCAATCTTCTTCTATCCCTCCCTCCCTCTTCTGCTCTCACTCTTCCTCTCTCTGTCTCTCCCTGGGATTGGCTTATTTAAAAACTATATTTCTGCCTAGGCATTCAAAAATGCTGAATGCCTCAAGCAAACTAGTAGAATAAGCATGTTTCTCTACTGTTTCTTGGCAGGGTCCACCGCCTGAGTCCTGCTTTAAATTAAAGCACATGTGGCTTGAGTTTAGCATTATCATGAAAATGAAATTACCACTTTAGAAAAGTCAAGTTATTTTGGAAGTGAAAACTGCAGGTCAGAGCCCACCAAAATTCCAAAACCTTGCTCGAAAAATGTCTTGTTGAAGGTTCAGAGCTGCTGCCGTGGACAGTGCATCCTTTTGGGTCCTGATTTATAGTCTTCCCCTTCATGTTTTCCTACATTTGTTACATGCTCTTGGGAAAACCTTACAGACCCTGGCTCTTTGTCACTGGCTCCCTCTGCAGCTCCTCCCCTGGAAAGGGGAGAGACATAAAAGTTATCTATCAGAAATCAGCTGCATTGACCCGAGGCTCATCCTACTGTTTTGAAGTGCTTTTGAAAATTGCCCTGGCACCGGTGAATACAACAAAGCCACGCTGAAGTGCTGCTTGTTTGCCCAGATAAACCCTCTCTGTACTATTACGCTCATTTTCTTGCCATCAGATGAGGGTTGTGTGGAGAGGGGGTAGGAGCCCAACGCTCTCACTGTTTGGAATGGGTTCTCCGGTGCTGTTTTGCATGCCCAGAGGTTTCAGTAGGTGGTAAATCTCATCTACAACATGGTGGTTTGAACAGGGTTTGGGGTTTACATCTGTGTGCATGTGTAAAGCTGTATTTTACCTGTAACATAATATTTAGGTTAACTAGATTGGGTTTTTTTTCTCTTCTGGGCTTGTTATTACACAAAACTAGATAAATCAAATCAAAAAAGCCCACAGGTATATGTCAAGTCCCATTGCTGCTATTGAGAAGTGGGTATTGGCTTGTCGTGTTGTGGTAGTAATGAGCCATCTATAAGTTGTCACTTGCCAGAACCTGTACTCTACCAAATGAGTAGATTGTTAAAGAAATATCATCAGATGGGCTTGATTCTTCTGCTCCACAACACTGTTTTTTATTTTATTGCAATTCCACTGGCTTCAGTGGAGTGAAGCCAGTCTCTGGGATGTTTGGGAAAAAGGAGGAGTCAACCATCAACGTGCCAAATATTGCAGCCGAGTTGGAGTGGCCAGTGTGTTGTATAATCCTGTGGAAACATGTACAGTGATTGTGCAAAAGGAGCTGGTAATCTGGCTAAGAAATCAAGCCACAACAACTCATGCTGTTTCCTATACACACAAGCATGGACACTCACACACTCAGAGAGAAACCTGTGTCTGGAAGAAAATAATGCTTCAGCCAAAACTTCAGAGACATTTGGAAGGACAGGAGAATGATGAGTGCCAAGAAAATTTTCCCCAAGCTAAGAATTAGTAACATTGCCTTGCCTGTTGAAGTTTGCCAACATGACTGGAGTTGAGGGTGAAGTGACTACTGATTTTCAGAGAATTTGAATCAAGCCTTTCATGGAACATTTAGAATCAAAATGAATAGAATAGAATAGAATAGAATAGAATAGAATAGAATAGAATAGAATAGAATAGAATGATTCAGTTGGAAGGGGTCTACAATGATCATTTAGTCCAACTGTAAAGAACTTTAGTAGGTACCCACTCCTAACTTTAAGTCAGCCCACCTACAGCCCAAAGAGCTGCAGTTTGGCCCAAGGTCTAGTATGATTTGGGAAGCAGTCATGAGCAGAGCCTCAGGTCCAAGGTTTTTTGTGTTGCACTGTGAGATATCACCATTGGTCTCATCAGGGGATGCACAGGGAGCCAAGGGGTTGGTCCTGATGCTCCTGTAGATCTACTTTCAGACACATTCCTTTTTTTCTCCTACCTCTATCTCTTCCAGAAGGATTATTCATAGGAGCAATCATGACCAGGCTTTCCAAGCCATCACAATGAGCAGAAGGGGAATTTTGTTTCTATGGAGAGATCCAGGGCAAGAGGTGTGGTTTTGACAGTCACAGTGCCTCAGAGCCTGGAGGGTGAGGGGGAAGGAATGTTGATAGTTTGGGGTAGAGGACATGAATTCAAATCCACTAAGAAGTGCAGCAGCAGCTCTGGATCAGCAGCAGGCTGAGAAAGGACTGACTCAGGTCAGAGGGTCCGTGGAAAAGTCTTGATGGGCAAGTGGATTGTAGCAGATATGGCAACCAACCCCACACTCAAACAAACCTCGACTGTACTTAATTTTGATCAGATCCTATGGAAAAACACCTCTTCAAGTTTAAAGGGGATGGGAAGGTGAGGGATTTAGATGATGGGTCATTTAGGCAGGGTGAGGATTGCCAGGGAGTGAAGATACAGCTTCCTGTGGGGGGCTCTGAAAGGGCAGGGGGTTTGTTTGTGGAGAAGGAAACACAAGAAGCACAGTTTCATGAGGCAACAGGGATGAGTACAAGGTAAGGAAGAGACCAGAGGTTCACCACATGTCTTCCCTCCATCTCCCTTCCTGAGCATTTTTAATCAAACTGGAATTTGTGCTCAAGATCTGCTGCTGCTATTCCTGTAATTAATCCATATGGGACCCTTCTGACTCGAGACATTTTGTGATTCACTGGCTCTATCCCAACATGTCTCCATCATCTCACACAGGACTACCCCCTCCCATCCCACGTGCCAGTATTTCCTATAGTCACTTGAACACACTCTGTATTCATTATGTAGTTTTCTAACACAGAAGTCAGTCCCAGGTAGGTGTCACAGGTCTCTTACTGCCAACAGAGAGCTCCTATCGATGCTCATAGGATACAAAATGTGCAGCAAGTGGACACCTCTGCTTGGGTGTGCTTCCAACCAAGCACCCTGCTTCTGCAACAAGCAAATAAATTAGTTTTAAGAAAGAGGCTTATGTTTTATATTGGAATATATGATTTTCACAGATAAAGTAAGGCATTTGGTGAAAAAAAAAAGTAGTTCTTAGTGTTCATAAGCAATAAGAGGCTCTAAACGGGCTATTGTCAATTCAGGAGAGAGCTCCTGGAGTCACTCCTTGAAAATATGAGCACTGGTGTCAACAGTCCAAAACGCAAACAGAGATAGACAATTAGTTAGCAAAGACTAAACTATAAATCAGAAAAATTACATTTTAATTATCCGCATATTCCTTGAGCTCATTTCTTGAAAACTGTGCAGATCTGCACACAGCAGGGGATCAGGAATGCTGAAGAAAATAGTGACCAGTGATGATCAGATGTATGTCTGATATGGTATCTGCAAAAAGAGAAGTTGAAAAAGAGACACCTGGCAGAGGCTAGTAGAAATGGAGTGTTGCAGAGAAAGTAAACAGAAACATTTGCTCTCCATTTTGTAGAAGATAGGAAGTGGAGAACACCACCATCAGTCTGCAGGTTTAGATCAAAAAGAAGTATATTTTTATCAAAAATGTAATTATGCAGAGGAACTCATCGTTGCAGGCTTGTACAGAAGCCAGGAGTGTGAATGAGCTTAAGGTGAGATTCAAAAATCCAGGAATAATAATAGGTGTACTGGTGAACAGAATTTAGCCTCTAACCCCAAAAAAACCCTCTGCTGAACAGTGTGTGGGACAATGAGTGGGCACACTACGAAAACTCCCTCTATTTTCACCTGCTTATCATGAGCTTTACCATTACTCTATCACAGAAATTATGAGGGAGAATCTCCTTTAATATAATTATGCCTGGGTTGGTGCATTCGGGGTTAGTGTGGAAAGCCCCACATTTGAATCCTCTCCTTGGCTTTCAATCCAGACCTTTTTTTTTACTTCCTGCAGAGTGCTGCGTATCTGCTGACCCATCCTCTTCCCTGAGTGCATCTGCACCATCGTGTTGGCTCATGTCTCAAGTCTGTGCAGAACCCTGAACTCTCTGATCATCAGTGCCAGTGTTAAGCTCATTTTCTGACTCTCATCTCCACTGAGCTAACTGGCTCTCCAGGCACGGCAAATTCAGGAATCCAGGAGTGGGAAAGTAGGTGGGAGATGATCTTGTCTAGTGGTTAGCACATGCGTTTGAAACACCTACTGCCAGTTCTGCCCATATATACACAGGAATAGATATAGTTTTATTTTCCTATAATACAGACTCATATAACATAAACATGAGAAATATTTGTGTTATATATTATTCCTTAAGTACATGTCTAACAAGAAGAGTAATAAACTTGAGGGAGGGCAAGAGGGGGAAATACTGTCTGAATATCTTGTAGAACTTTTCTGCATCAGAAGGAGGTGGTTGAGCTTTGGATTCCCATTACAGACTATGTAAAATGTCTATGTAAAAACAAAATAGACCCTAAACAGCCACACCGAGAGGCAGAACTTCAGCCTTACTTCCTTCTCCCACACTGACCTGACTCAAGCTTCAAAGGCCCCCCATAAAGCCAGAAGAAGGGAATCACTTAGCTGGGGAGAATCGAGTTTCAGGCTGCCGCATGAATGCAGTTCATTGCCCAAAGACCTTGATGGCGTTCTAGAAGATTCTAGAAGGTAAGATGTCTGCCAGGATGTGGTAGAGGTTCAGATTAAGACATGTAAGTGAAGATGAATACCTGAAAGCTGATCTCTAAGCTCCAGGTGTAGCTCATGGAGTTCTAGCTGGCAGAGTTAGCGAGGTCTTTACACTGATTCAGCTGACCAGATTTACGTGTCTTAATCTGCAAACTGCCTCCCGTCCTGGCTTCCTGTGACAGTGAGAATCTACGTTTCTGAAGGGAATATATCTTTCTAACATTAGATTTACAGTAAGACTCTCAAGAATCCGAATTTTGTTTTGTAGACTCTAAAAAATTACCAATGGTGGCTCCTTTATAGATCTAATGCTCTCTGTCCTCTCTGTCTCTCTGTAATTCCCCTGTTTTAAGAAGGTGACGAGGTTACTTCCTTTTTTCTATAGGATATGGCAAAGATAAATATAGCAAAGGTTTTTAAGCTTTCACATACTGTAGTTCACCACAAAATAGTTTAGGTAGATATATGTTAAGTAAATAAAGTGTATAGCAGTTCTCATTTACAAAGATAAGGAAAAGATTTTTTGTTTTAAATTTTT
This sequence comes from Mohoua ochrocephala, assembly GCA_013398855.1. Taxonomy (NCBI): domain Eukaryota; kingdom Metazoa; phylum Chordata; class Aves; order Passeriformes; family Acanthizidae; genus Mohoua; species Mohoua ochrocephala. Next base: position 237,355 of record VZTA01024014.1, on the reverse strand, counting down.
CATGTATGGCCCAGAATTCCACTGCCCCATCTCCATACTTATTGTGAAAGTGTGAGAAAGAAATATGTGTTTAAAGACTCCAGTATCTCTTATTTGGTTAATGTCCTACAAGTATTTAAATGAGTCATTTGATGGCTCTGCACTTCATGATTGGTTAAGCTATTTAACATACTTTATTGCTTCTGTGATTTATTGCCTGGTGAGGACACTCAAGAAAGTCTGAGAACCTCTTTGGGGTTTATTGAGCTGGTACATATTTTATGCTGATTTCAAATAAATCAATGTCTATTATAGCATAAAAAATGGGAACATTGGAAAGAACGTTGAAGAGAACTATTTCCGGAGCTTTGTGTTCTGCTTCATGCATAAAGCATGAGGGCTTCATTAACATGGAAGTATGTGCATGTGAACCTTTGGGTCCTTATTAATCATTTTGTGACTAATACATGGAGCTCAATGATTCCCATAAGCTTCCCTAAAAGAAACCATAACGTACACACTGTGTGAGATGGTTCCCCAAAGGAGCGTGTAACTGTAATGTCTCAGACACCGCGTGTAGGAATCTCTTGATAGATGTGCTGTTCAGCATGTCCTTCCCTGCCCTACTCATAGCTTTTCAAACAAGACCATCAAGAAATAAAGCAGAGTATCACCAGTCATCGTTTTATTCAGCTGGCACCTTGGTTGTTCACAGCCCTCAGCATTTCTGTCATTGATTAAATGAGAGCAGGGCTGAATCAGAAAAAATCCCCAACTCTGTCAGTTTATTGACCCAGTGACAGAAGTCCTCATATGGATGGAGTTTAGGTTTCAGGATGATTAAATCACGACGCTCTTGGCAGTTATCTGTGGGCTGTGAGGTCTTCTCTGTGCACCATCCTGAGGCTGGAGAAAAACAAGACTCTTCGAATCTCTAGTCCGTGCTAAATGAGAGTAGTGGGATAAACTAGAAAAGTGTTCCCCCAATGTTTCCTGAGGTGGTCATTCCCAGAAGAGGACTAGAATGACAATGTCACGGTAGTGCTGAATGTTCTTTCAAGAAGTCCTTTGCGGTCTCTCCCAGCCTCGTGCCCTCTGCAAATTTAATAGATCTACTCTCCGCTTCATGGACTGACCTCTGTGGAAACCCCTTGACAAGTTATATCTTCTGATTTTGGCAGATTCCTACCTATGCAATGGATATAATAATTTGGTCAGTTTTTCACCTGAAATTATTTCACCTGAACTGTGTTTTTAGCTTCCTTATGAGAACAACGAGTGAAAAGTCATCAATTGTGAAACCCTTCAACTTTCCCCAAACGGAAAGATCTGTTTTCCTCTTTTGAAAAAATACTAGATTGGTTTATTCTTGGTAAATACTTACTGGCTGCTACTCATGTCCTTAGTATTTTCCAGGTGTAATAATTTGTTCACTTGTTCATTCCAGAATTTTTCTGGGACTAAAATAAAAACTGACTGGCCTACGGTTCCTTGGCTTCTTTTCTTGCCTCTTTTTATAATGGACACTATTTCCAATCCCAGTTTTTCACCTTTCCGCCAAAGGCTTGTCAGAGATAATTGCTAACACTTGTAAGTCTGCTTTGCCCTGTTCTTCCAGGCTGTGTCTGTCTGTGCAAGCATTGTGCTGCAAGAGCAGCGGATCAGTCGTAAGAAACACTCTCAGTGACCACACTCTGCTTGTTTGTTTTTTTCCTCAGGCTGGCTCTAGTTTTGTCCCAGGGACTTCATGCCTTTTAGCAGCTACCAATTAACACTCCCAAAGTGTGTCTTCCTGTTTAGTTTCATTTTGAGGTCGAAGCCTGTCTGGAAAGAAAAGCAGAGCACGTTAAATGGAGCTGATTAGGAGATCCTCTATAAAAGTGCATTCCCCAGCCAAACTCAAGGGATGTGGAGCTGCACTCTCAGCACCCTAGACCAGAGTTCATCAGTCTCAACCAATCTGAGAGCACATAAATCATGGAACTACTCATTGTTCGTGATGTTGATCATTTAAGGCCTTTAAATGAAAACTTATTGAAAAAGGTGTGAAATGTATCCTTGTGTCAGCATCTTCTGACAATAGTCCTTCCTCTGTTGGTAGCAGGCCATCTCTCCTTGGTTGTCTTCTTACTGCTGATGAATCTGGAGAATGATTTCTTCGTACACTGCATGTTTATTGAAACTTTAATCCTCTTTCGTGTTTTGGTTTCTCTGAGTTTATTCCCTCATGCGTTTCTGCTCTTCCCATATACTCATCCTGGTAGTCTGCCCCCTGTGTCCACTCCCACTTCTTGTGCTTGAGATTCCAAGGGCTCAAGCTTTAGCCAAGCAGCCTCTTGTGCTTCCTGTTGTTCCCCTGCACAGGTTACGAGATAGTATCAGAGCATAAGTTTGGACATAATGACCTCTTAAGATCTCCTGAGACAACAGGCTGAGAGAGCTGGGGTTGATCAGCCTGGAGCAGGGAGACCTTATTGTGGCCTTGCAGTACTTAAAGTGAGCTTTTTAGAAAGTTGGGGACAAACTTTTTATCAGGGCCTGTTGTGACAGGACAAAGGGTAACGATTTTACACTGAAGGAAGGTCGATTTAGATTAGGTATAAGGAAGAATTTTTTTACAATGAGGTTGAGGAAACACTGGCACAGTGCTGGAACTGGTGGATGCCCCATCCCTGGAAACATTCAAGGTCAGGTTGGAAAGGACTCAGAGCAACCTGATCTAGTGGAAGGTGAACCCCTCATGGCAGGGGCGTTGGAGTAGATGACCTTTAAAGATCCCTTCCAATCCAAACCGTTCTATGATTCATGATTCTGTGATCCCTTCCAGCCCTTTATTTACATGATGATATGACGTTTTTCTTTGTGATGCCATAGCAATAATTTATAAATATTGCTGGAACATTGCTCCTTGGAGAACCACAATCTGTTCCAGTAAGACTGTTGCTTCCATGCACAAGAAAGGAAGAAGAAGAACATGACCTTTGTCCAGACCTGAAACCAAAGACTATCCAGGATTTTCAGGTCATTTAGGAAGAATGTAGGATGGCACATACAGCCGCAAAACTGTGTTTGCAGAGCAGCACTTCGTAGCAGGTCGTGAATAGACATGAGTGAAAATTAGCAACTGGTCTGGCTGAGGATTAAAATTTCTATGAGTCAACAGACTGGCTTTTAACCAGAGGCAGTCATGTCTAGCATCCTGCAGGAGTTGAAATCCTACTGTAGCCTTATAAGTATCCAAAATATTATGCAAAAGCAGAGACTTTTTTTGGTGGTGCTCAGTGTGTTTGGTTTCTTCTCTTTTCTTTTTCTTTTTTTTTTNNTTTGCATAGAAGTTGTTCTGAGGACACAAAGTTCTCATCCAGAATCAGAAGTCATGGCTTGTGTTACAAGAGCACAGGAGAACTGGCAAGAAACATGGAGCCCATGAGAACAAACTAGCAGCACAATGGATTTGTAATATTTAATCAAATTCTTGATGATCACAAATCTTGCAACACATTCCAAAACTACTAAAAACGCTATACAGAAACCAGCTGAGCCAATATTTAAAGCCTTTTTAATTTAACAGAACCCATTTTTTATAGTATCCAGGATATGTTTCTGGCTTTCCTACTTGTCACATGATCTCCTGTCCAGATGTGCTGGTGTATATCTAGTAGTGGACCAGCCAAACCACAGCTCTTTCCTCCTGCTTGTAGCGTGTTACTGTAATTCAACCATACTTCTCCCAGCTACAGAAGCACTACATTAATATGTGGTATAACAACAATAACACAGGAGGGGATAAAGCTAACCATAACTTTAACTATGTATCTAAAAATAATAATAATAATGGAGTGACCCTATTCAAAGAGGTTAATTTGTGTGCAGGGTATAGAATCCAAATGTGCAGTTGTTTTGCAAACTTCCCATTTTTCTCACCTGCAACAGAAAATTTGTGTTGAGGGGAAGATTTCCTGCAGTTTTCTACAGGAAATTAGCCTCCCCCTTTGTTTAGATCCCACAGATTGTACCGTGTTCTCATGGGCAGCCAGCTCAGGTCTCCTACATTTTTTGTGCCTTTTTGTCCCCCTCAGTGGTGGCTGCCACGCAGAACAGAAGGAGAAGGGAATTCCAGGCTTGCGGGTTAATTATTAGCACAGTTAAGCCTGGCAGCATGCTCAGAATTAGAAAGGAAAAGCCTGAGGGCTGATTCTTCCCTCCCGTTCACAGGATAACCCCACCGGGCTGACTTCGACCTCCCAAGGCAAGGGCCATATCCACGCTCCCCCATGGAAAGTTAGTGGGATTCTTATGAATGGCTCCATTAGGAGCTGGGTGGGCTGGATGCCAAAGAAATCAGTGGAGTTGCTTCTGATTTACACGGGGATAAGCATGTGGGTGTATTAAATCCGTAATCCTCGTAGCCAGGAACTCAGCGGCTGGGTCGTGCAAAGTGCCACAGAGAACCCTCCGGTGTCACAAAACACCAAGGGCCCCATCCCTGTGAAAGAGCCTTGACGGTGCTGATTCAGGGACATAGCAGGCATCTTAGGAGATGATGAAGAGTGGGCTTAGCCAACTCAGTCCTCAACAGTGATTTCAGCTCGTATGCTTGTGCAGTCTTCGCCACTCCAGGATCCCAGGACTTCATCCTGTAGGCCGTTACTGTGCCTTTGGAAGGTGGAGTGATGTTATTTTAAAGAAAATGAGGTCCAGGCTCTTCCTGCCTTGCTTGGCATGTGCATCTTAGGTGGCAGATGAGTCTAAATGAACCAGACATCGCCTGCAGCCAGCACAGAAAGGAGGCCACCAAGACCTCACTGCCTTCTGGTGACCGAGAGCTACTACGCTAATTTATGTCCCTTAATTTAGATGGCCTGGCTCCAGCCCAGAAACACAATGGGCATATTTTAAGGGTAATGAAGCATTTCTTAAGGAAGAATTAAGTACCTGATTCCTGCTGAAAACTGAGGAAATGATGAGTCAAACCCATTCGGGTGACATGTTAAAGCCCAGTGACCATTTCTTCACTTTTGCAGAACTGCCTGCCTATTATCTGGCTCTGTCATGGAGGTGTCCTTGGCATGCCGGGAGGCTGAACAGAGCTCCCTGGATGTCACCCTCACCAGTGACCTGTCCTTGCATGACCACAAAAGACAACCAGTGGCTCCCACCACTGCTGGGCCCAGAATTAACCCCACGATACAAACACTCCCCTTCCTGAGCCTGAGTCAGTCTAGCACTACACTGGCTTTGGTGACCTCTCCACTCCAGGTCTTACTTCTGAAGTGTCCTGACATGGATTTGAGCTGCTGCCTACTGGGCCAAGGAGCAGTAACATGGGAAAAGCTCTGGGTGTCCATTTCCCCACTAATACCAATGACACCTTATCACCAAAGGAAAAGATAAAGCTCTGCAAACCAGGGACCAAAGACTTTCTTAGCCCCATATATCCCAGAAAAACACATCAATTCCCACACAGCATCTGTCTGCTTCATTTAATCCTCTCCTCTCCTCTCCTCTCTCCTCTCTTTTATCATTACTTCTCCTTCTTTCTTCNNCTCCTCTCCTCTCCTCTCCTCTCCTCTCTCCTCTCTTTTATCATTACCTCTTCATCTTTCCTGACTGACCTGATCTGATATCTTAGTCCTTGATTACCAATAAGTTCCTGCCTGAGCACTGATAAGAGAATATTTATTTCTCTGTTTTCTTGTTAGGAGGACTGTTCTTAACAGGGATTTTTTCTAAAGGAGAAAAAAAGAAAATAAGACAACAACTAGATAAAACAACAACTAGGTTTTTGGTTTGTTTCGTTTTTGTTTGTTAGTTTGTTTGTTTTTGTGAAGTAACTGACATTTAGACACCTCCTGGTTCCCATTTATTCCTTTAATAAAACAATTTTTAAGAGTCTTTCACTCACCACACAGCATTAAACTTCAAGAAGGAAGAGGATTGACTGCTTTTATTATTTCATCATTGTTTTCTAGCATGGCCAGGCAGTTAGTGCTGAGAGGATGTGTGTGTAAATATACAGTATAATCACATTACAAATGACTGCCAAGCAGCGCAAACGAAGACTAAAGGGTGTGTGCAATCAGAAAAGAGATTGCAGAGTAGGTTTCTGCACTCCCAGAATCAATGGGAAGGTATTTTCAACTTGAATTTACAATAATTTTTATAGAAAGGTGACACCTTTAAGGTCAATGTATTTGCATCCCTGCCATTGTGCTGGCACAGTTATCCCTATCTAGCCAGTAAATTCATAGAATCACAGAACATGCTGAGCTGGAAGGGACCCATCAGGATCCTCGAGTACAACTCCTTGTCCCACAAAGGACACCTCAAGAGTCACACCCTGTGCCTGAGAGAATTGTCCAAACACTTCTTGAACTCCTTCTGGGTTGGTGCTATGACCACTTTGCTGGGGAGCCTGTTCCAGTGCCCAACCAGTCTCTGAGTGAAGAACCTTTTACTGATATCCAACCTAAACCTCCCCTGACGCAGCTCCAGCCATTTCCTCGAGTCCTGTGATTGATCACCAGAGTGAAGAGATCAGTGGCTGTCCGTCTGCTGCCCTTTGTGAGGATGTTGAAGACCCCAGTGAGGTCTCTTCAGTCTCCTCTTCTCCAGGCTGAATCGACCAACTGACCTCAGCTGCTCCTCATATGGCTTCCCCTCCAGAGCCTTCACCATCCTTGTGACCTCCTTTGGATGTTTAAACTGTATTGATAAAGAAACAGAATGAGCACTACCCTGGGAATGTAAACTGAGGCAAATTCTACCTTGTGCATTGCCAAATCAGAAATTAAGTTCCTGAATCAGAGACGGGAAGTTGATGCCTTCTGCGTAGGAGAATCATAGAATGGTTTGGGTTGGAAAGGACCTTAAAGATCATCTTGTTCCAACCCTCTGCCACAGGCAGGGACACCTTCCACTAGACCAGGATGTTTAGATCCCCATCCAACCTGGCCTTGAACACTCCCAGAGAAACTGTGGAGTTATCTGGATATGGCCAGGGTGCCTGTACCTGGCGTCATGAGAGAGCACTGAGCTCTCCCAGCAATTCATCTTGGTTTCCTCTTGGTTTCACCCACTTCAGCAAACATGAGATAAAGCATCAGACGTTGCCAGTAAATGATTGTTATTTGCACAAGGAAAAACCCTGCAATGCACTGTACCGACTCCATTGTTTGCTCAGCTCTAGATGGCAGAGAGTTAGACAAAACCAAATACACACGCCCCAAAAGCACATCAATATTTGTCTTGTTATCACATTTACATGCTTTTGAAGAAAGTTTATAGTGCAAAAAGACATTTTCCACCCTACCTTTCTTCTCAGACAGAATGGATTTTTTAAATGATGGGAGTCAGAGGGTTATTCATGAATATTTAATGATTTAAACACAATTTGAACTCACCATAAGTTCTTGCCTCAATTCTCAGTGCTAAAACCAGTCTTGTCTCTGTGCTTAGCCATCTTATTCTAGACTTCTTTACATGGAGCCGTGATACCAATAACCAGTATGCTATACCCATGGAAACACATGTCTGCTCTAGCTAGGCTTCCTGAAGCCTGTTTTAATATCTCAGTTCATCTGAACCATCTGTATTCTCAGTTGGTTCATGTAAAAGGCAGCTGAAATGGAGATATGAGCGGTTCAGATGCGCAGAGCACATCTGGTTTCAGGTGCTAGTGAAGGAATTTGTCACTGAGAGCCAAGGCCATGATAAAAGATCTCTCTTGCTACTACGTAACAAGTACTTCATAGAAATAGCTAAAAATGAGGTTCTTTCCCCAGAGAAGTCGTGGTCCAAAATAGGGTGTCCACCATGAATGTACATTATGGGCAGTGTACAGGGAAAAGGGACAGTGGGTAATAAATAACTTTTGAGACCCTGAATGTGTCTTTTATTCATCATTTGTGAAGAAACTGGAATTAAGGCTATTTTTGCATGACTGGGGTAAGGGAAGGCAGCCTTTTCTGAGATTTTAGGAGGTCTTCAGCTCTTCAGAGTAGGGCGTCTTGATACAGCAGGGCTGGGAATAAGGTCAAAGCAGAGAGGCAGCCTGGGAAACAACGTCAGTGAAAGCCTGGAAGTTGCTGTCATCTGCAGCTGCTTTGGTGAGATGAGGAAGTTACTTCAGAGAGAAAGCCAAAGACCTTCCTGTAGAAGTTGAAGATGATTTCTTCAGCTGTGATTTTTATTAGGATACCATTTGCTCATGAATCTAGACAAAGCGAGCATTTCATAAATATGATCTAACAAAGTTACCTCTCATAAACACAGAAATAAACTCAGTGCGTTCCCCTCTCCCTTCCGATCCACATCCTCACCTCACTCTCTGCTCCAGCTCCACCCCAGCAGATCTCACTGGATGATGTTCAAATCACAGCATCTTTCTGACACTGGGACACAGACAGCGATGCCTTCTCCTGGCAAAGCAGGCCCCTGTAAACAATGCTGCCTTTGTTAACGTTATTTTCATTTCCTACATCCTCTTGGTTTATAAAAGGGAAGATGGGCTCTAAAGGTATTTCAAAGACAGCAGTCCTTCAGAGGTATTTCCTTATGCAGCATGAAGGATAGATCCAGTGAGGGTGTGAACGTGTTTCGAAGGGATTGAAGCAAGGAAGTTATGTAAGGCAGGGAAAAGGATACCCCCACAGGCTCCCTGGCTGTTCCCTGAAATTGCCAGAGACTGCAATCAGAGGAAGACATCTTAGTACATGGTTTGAGAATAATTTATAAAACTTGACTTACTCCTTTTAATTTTTTTTTTCCTATAGCTCAAACTATTTATGTGTTGTGATAAATGATCCAGCAGTGTCTCAAAGTGACCTGCAAAATTACGCAGGCTGGACTGGCCAGGCTTTCTGAAGTGCTGAGTCTGTTTTGTTTGGGCACATGGTTCAGACCCAGAAATGAGAAAAACAAGAGCAAGATCCCAGACCTGCCACGGTTTTGACTTCTGCAACCCTTTGCTCTCTGCAAGTTGTAAGACATGGGGGAATTGTGGCTGCCGGCAGCCGATGCTCTGTTTTACCAATCCAACACAGTAACCAGCAGCCCTCGCCAGTTTGTTTTCCTGTTTGTTGAAATCCTATCTGCCCAAACTTCTGAGAGATGTTTTTAAAGGATTTCAACAAAGGCCTTTCGCATGGAAGTCATTTTGTATTTTGTAGGCATCATCACATACAGAGGTATTTTCTTGATTAAGTGTAAGTTTTATTAAGCTCTCTCACTAAATGATATTCCTTCTTCTTCCCCACATTTCTTTTGCACTATGATCTCACTTTAGATTACTAATGCAGCCAGATGCATCCTGGATAATTTGGCTTCGTGCAAAGTGTTATTTCCCTGTGATCTCTCTCTTGATACAGTTGTTGCTACAGTTCAACATTATCCAACGATTCAACCAGGACCAAATCACATCTCTGCATTTGTGAAGGACAATTCTGCCATGAAGTGTCATCATGTACAAGAATGGCTCCATTGTACTCGGTAGATACCCTGCTCTGATTTTGATGGCATTCCGAGTTCCCTTCAGGCATGCCCTCGTGATGCTGGCCAAACCTGGCTGGAAAAACTCTCCCTGGCACAAGCATGGTTTGAGGAACTCAGTGCCACTGACCGCTAAGGGTGTTCAGAGCTTTACTGATACATTGACAGATGGTCCAAGTAAAGAGGAATTTTTAAGAAGTGAAATGGAGTTGTCATAATGGTACGATTAAGAAGAAAACATAGTGAGAGGGGAAGTGAAAAGTCTAGGAAGTGTTAATATCATGGTATGGCATGGAGTTTCAGTAGGAATCAGAGATTCATGCTGTTGCATACAGGTGGACCACAAGCATACCGTCAGCTCTGACTCACATCTGCAGCGATCCATGTCTTATGCCAGAGCTTTTACCACTTGTGGTGAACAGAACAGTTGATACCACAGTGAAGCGACTGCACAGTTTTTAAATGGCTCTTTCTTCCCTCCTCACTGTACATCACGGATTTGTCTGCAGCAAGAACACATGTTCTTTTAATTGAGTTCAAAGTGGGAAAGGAACCAGCAAAGGTTTAAATTACAAGTGGAAAGAGAAGAGTTTGCAAAGCGAGGCCATTTCTGTGAACTGCTCTCCCCAATCCCCCACTCCCTCAAAAAAATGTTCAAGTTTTTCATGCCCCAGACTCTGCAAAGTTCAGCCCTTCCTAATTTAATCACTTAAACTCTGGTAAACTGCAAACTCCAGCATGCTCACAGCTTTCTGTAGATGGTTATCACATCTCCCTCAGCCCTTGTTTAGCCAAACTGCGTACACGACATTCTTTTAATCCTTGTAAAATCGAGGCAAACCAAGCTATCACTTTTGAATGTACACAGAAATGCATCTTCTCCCAAATCTATCAGTGACCCACAACCATTTATTAGCTGCCTTAGCCATCTACATAAATCCAGTAGAGGGAGGCATTACACAGATGTGGTTCTACAGCTGAGGAACTATCTCCAGATATTTTGGGGTCAATAAAATGAAGCAAGGTCACAAACAACCAAAGCTCTGTCTGCTTCAGTGGCCAGGCCGATGTGGAAAAGAGAGGAGGTCTGTAAAAGAAGGGGAAACATGCTTCCTGGGATGGCAAAAATTAATCTCCCAGTGCTCGAGGTGTTTGAGAGAGAGAGATGAAATTACCCTTAAGGGAGGGCACTAGGGGAAAAATAATCTTTGATTTAGATGTTCCAGAAAATATGTGAAATAAAGCTTTTCCATGAAATCCATGCATGAAATCTGCAGTGTCTCATGTTGATTTAGCAACTGTATTATATAAGATGCGACCCATGTAAATCCACAAGTTATTTTCTCATCCATTCAGCAGAGACCTTTAAAAAAAATAAAACATAGCCTTGTTACTTATTTTGCCTGTTCTTATTTCTACTCTACCAGTTTAGTTACAGCTGTGGTAGCAGGAAAAGTTGTTATAACGCAGGACACTTACCCTGCAACTTGCATGCTCCCATTGGGAGCCCACAGAATCAAGTTCTCATTATGAACTCTATTTCCACCTCCCGCTTTGTGAGCTCTAAAATAGGGGGGAAAAAAAAAAAAAAGGCTTCTGGCCTGTAAAAATATAGAATTTCTTCCTTAGGAGAAATGAATTGAAAACTAATTTTCAAGGAAGCAAAGCTTTCTATCAGCAGTACTGTTATTTTTTATTATTGGTTCGAATGGCTTTAGCACCTGGAACCTTCATCTGTGCTGAAGAGTGTGCATTGCTGCCTGCTGCAGGCTAAGCCAGGGGAAAAAATCCCGCTCTAAATCGGCAAAGGAAAGGAGCATGGTTTGCTCCCATTTTACAGATGGAGACCTGGTAAAAGAAGATGTTGAGGCACTTGTCCACATTTATTCTGCCAGCAATGCAACCCAGATCTCTTGAGTTTGAGTCCAATACTTAAACCACAAAACCCTCCTCTCTCCAGTTTCAGTGCTTAATTAATGATGATGATGTCTGCCGCTTCCTCTTATCAAGCCATCCTTTCATCAATGATGGTATTGTGGTTATTTCCCTGCCATGTGTGTGGCTGTCTTCCAGTTATTTTACCAGCTCCTGAAACCATGTTCACAAGTGTAGAATTTGCTAATCTCTCCCAAGTCCCTTCTTAAATGGGAAGCTGAACTCTGCTTTCAGTGAACACCAACTTTATGCTACTGATGAATGTAAAGCAGTGATGGTAAAGCCTCCTGGGATACGTGGATTAGCTGAGGTTTCCAATACCATCTGTGCTGCCACCTGAAGTGTGAGGTATGGTTCTTTCTTCCTACCACCAGTTAAGCACCTTAAATGGTTTTACCAAGGAATTTGGACATCATTAAACCGGCCTGTGAATATCATTAAAACCGTCCTTCATGCCATTTCTGGTTGAATTGGAAAAAAAATCTCACTTGATCCTGGAGTTTTTTTTGGATGTGGGGGTTTCAGGTTTTGTCTCCTATTATGGCAAGTCCCCTTATTCCATGGTTCCATAATATTTATCCTTCTCCTTTGTGAGCATCAAGGGAAGAGCTTTGAAGGGTTCATTTGCCGCCTGCACGACTTTCCTCTTGTTAAAACAGGACCAGGGTCATGATGACACAGACCTGACTCAGGACCAGTTGTAGACCCTTCCGTCAGCTCTGCATCAAGCTGAATGAACTACACAGAATGTCAGCAACATTATTTTTACTGTTCTTGCTTGGAGGTGATCAAAGGATATGACATTACCATGAGTGGCTTTGTTTCCTTATCCACCTTATCTTACTTTAGCTGACCTTTTCTTGGATAAATCTGAAGTCTGGGGATCTGGTAAGAACATGCCTCTGTCAGGCAGTTGGACTAGAGGGCTGCTGTAAATCCCTTCCGAGTGAAATATTCTATTCTATTCTATTCTATTCTATTCTATTCTATTCTATTCTATTCTATTCTATTCTATTCTATTCTATTCCATTCCATTCCATTCCATTCCATTCCATTCCATTCCATTCCATTCCATTCCATATTATCATTTCTTGGTGAAATTAAAAATGAAATGATCTAGCTTCCTTCCCACTTATGATAAGATGTGTGTTCATAGGGATGCTTTAGCTTGTAGCTGACATTAACTTCACGTGCATCACCAAGATGTTATTCTCCATGTTCTGTGACCAAAAAGAAGCAGAAGGGGATTTAAAATTATTGAGTGCAGTCTCCACAGCTGCTTTATGAATAAATAAAACCGGCCAGGACTCCAGCCCAGTGGAAGATCCCACAATGGCACAGTTCAACTCACCTCCAGAGCAGGGTGGCCGCATCCAAACAGTCTGTTGGGAGACATCCTTGATCCACACCAAGAACCAGACCTAAATGCTCCTTGGCACAATGCTAGGTGGCCTGGACAGAAGTAATTCTGGGTTATACACTAACAATTTATCAGTCTGAAAAGTCATATGCCAGGGCTTGTGCCCATTCCCTGGCTCTTTCCATTTACTTTAAGATTAAATCAACCATGATCTAGGAGGATATTTTTTATTGTCCACTGATGGTTAGTTTGGGCAATTAACTCAGATGCAGCCATATGGATCACATGGATTGCTGCCTTCATGCCTGGCATACAGGAAGAGTGGAAGCAGCAAAATGTGTGATATCAACAATAAACCAAGGTGGGGAGAAGCAAAGAAAAGGGGCAAGTTGCATCCTATGGAGACATTTGTCTTCTGGAGATGTTTGGATCCATTCTGAGGTCTCCTGGACAAGACAGTGGGAAATCCAGTGTTTCCTTTATCAACTCACCACAAGTAGGTGGGTTTTTTTTCCTGAATTAATGCCATTTAATTATTAGATTCTGTATTTATGAATGGGAAATACTGGCTAGGGTACCTGTGGGAAGTGTTTGGTTTTGTAAGGTTTCTGGGCTATTTTTTCTGAGCAATTTTGTGTTATAATTTGAAGAAAAAAATTTAGGTACTCAGTCTGGCCTTCATTACTGCCAGCAACACCTGGCAGGCTGGTTACACATACAGAAAATCTCATCTGTCATCAGTAAAAAGTCAATCCTGCAGTCCATGCTGGGGCAGAATTCCCACCCAAGGCACTATAAAGCCCTCAGGAACAAGGAAGACTGAACTGGAATCTTATTTTGTTCAGGTTCATCTCTTACTGGGTTTTGGTTTTCATCCCTTTTGACAGAAAATAAAATTTGCTGTAGTTGACCATCTGAGCATCAGCCTTTTTCTAGGTCTCAGATTGGCACACACCCAATGTTTCAATCAAAGCCAGGAGACTAAAGGAGAGGGAGAGAAAGATCAATCCTGGTGAAGACTCTGTTATCCAATTTTGCAATGTTCCAGAGAAGGAAAAAGTGACGTACAGACCCCCATGGTTACCAGCTTATACCTTGAAGCATGAAATTTTGTTATCTTTCTCCTCTAACTGGTCATCAAACAATCCTACTGATTTTTAAATCCTCTTCTACAGAATGAATCCATCAGTCTTGCTTTGTCCTTCATATGTTTTTTTGCACTTTCTTTTGCATCTGTTAAGAGTCCCGGTTTAGCCTTAATGCACTGCTGCTTAGCAGTGCTCATAACACTCAGACATGCATTAATTGATCTTTGGACATGCTCTCCTTCCCTATCTGCTTCACTGATTTGTTCCGTTCAATTTCATCCAACACGTCTCGCATCAAATTGTGCTGTAATTTCCTCTGCTGAAGTTCAGCATCCTTTGTGTTTAACTCCTGGGTCTCTCCATAGTTCTAATTACAAACCTGGAGGATTTAGTTGGAATTTTAATGGCAATATAATAGTAAGCCTAGAGCCAAAACAAGTACTCCGTATTTTGGAACTGCCATGAACTGAGAGGCAGACCAGGCAGCAGGCTTTAAACATAAATGTGCAAAAAACATTTAAGGAGACTTAACTTAAATTCCTTCTCTTCTCCTTGACCAACTCATTTTATTAGGGAAAGTTTAATTTGTTAAATTGAAATGCTCAGACATTTTAAAGAGAAAAGACTCCAAAAATGTAGCGTGTATTTCATGCCAAAATGTTATTCCAGTGTTTGCCACCCATTTGTGTTTCAGTAGAAATACTTGCCTCCCACTCCTTGGCACTGACTCAAAACTCTTTTTCTCAAAGGAGGTGCTGAAAAAGCATCTGAGTATTAATTTGTCTTTTGTGGGAGGTTTTAGTGTTGTTATAAATCACTATAAATCACAAATGAGGCTTTAAATGGGAGACTTCATAAGCCACTCTCACTGCGTAAGGCTGTGAAAATGAAAAGCTTAACAAAAATGTTATCTTGATGTGTTGTATTTAAATTGCCTCTTCCAGACTTAGTGGCCTGGTTTTGCCAGTGTCTGACCTGCTCTTCCAAATGGTGAAGGGAAGTGTGGTGGGCACCTCCTCCTACAGTGATGAACGTGATTCAAAGCTCCGTTTGTCAAATTAAGCTGCTTCAAGTCCCACTTCAGAATTTGTTGGACAGACTTTTCTCAAAGGATGTCATATCTTTGCAATCATTACTGGTAACTTACCCTGTGCACAATCTGAATTTAAGATCTTAAGCACCAAGACAGCACTTCTTGGTCTGATAAAAAATATGTGTGATTCCATACGTACAGTCCTGAGTGTTTCAGAACCCCAGCCAGAGACTTAGTAACAACCTATATTTACATGACATTTTTCATTCTGAGGTATTTCTCTGAGTCTGGTACACCAACCATGTGTAGGTAATTATCAGTAATCATCGCTAATTGTTTTTACAATTCTTTTTCCATTTTGGCATCAACTTTGAAACGGCAGCTTAACATGAGCTCATCTAAACGTAGACTTTGTGAAGACAACATTTCTGAATAGGAGCTGTATAGGGAGTCCAGTGAGACAAAGCGTTCCAAGTTGGAGCGTGGCCAGGACACCAAAGTCATTGCTAGAAGTCATGGGATCTTTAATGCCCACAAAGTGGTCAGGACCTCCACTGAGTTTTATGAGTGTAATGTCTCACCCGAAGAACAACTTCTTCAGCAGCACAGTACCCCATTGTACTGCACTGGACTCTTTCATGCGCAAGGAGAAGAGTCCCATTCACTGAACCGCTCACGCCAGCTCGTCCGGCTGACCAGACTGTCTTAGTGTGTCTTCCAGCCCAGCAGACCACCTGTCTTGGCTCACCACAGGTGGCTGGGCGCCAGTGGGAGATGGCAAAGCTCTCAGCTTTCTCAGATAAAGACATTTTTGGGCGCTCATGGGATTTGTCCATCTCTACTGAATTTTGTTCATACCTTCGTGCTTCAGGTCAACAGTTTGCAAAGTAGAAGGGAATCCAAACAAGGGCTGGAATGCTCTTCCTTTGGGTCTACAGCAGCCAGGGTTGGTATCCCAGCACTCCGGGCGGTCCAGCGATAATACGCTACTGAGAAAACTCACTGAATCCACACGTCCTAACACTGCCCAGGCCAAACTGCCTTTTACCACATGGGGCCATACTTCAGGGTGACTTAAATACACTTGAAAAGCTGTTGAAATTGCAATTGCCTTCACACCTTTTCTGGTAACGCAAATCCATCTCTTTCTGTCAATGTGTGGACCCTGCTGTGAGTTTAGCCAAGCAGTGCTGAACAGGCACAATTTCCATAGGACAAGAACACCGTGCAGCCCAGCATAGGTTAAAACATGTGTTTTTTCAGTTTCCTTTGCTATTTAGAGTTAGCCACAGGACCCTGCTGCCTGATCCTGTGGCTTTTGAGCGTTTCTCTGGCTTCATCGAACAGCCTTACAGCAGCTCTGCGCAGAAAAGAGGAAGACAAATTGAAACCTTTAGGTATGTGATGAATCTGTGGAGTCGTTTTAGGATGCCAAAGCAACTGCAATAATTATGGGACCAAATTCACCACAGACAGTTCAACTCACTTTCCCAAGTCACTGCTCACGTAGCTTATCTATGCACACCATCAGTTGGTGGGACGAAGAGGGAAGGCTGGGCCATCGTTTTCTGCAAAGGAAAAGGTGAAAGATTACCTCGTTATTTAAATAAAAACAGCTTTTAAAGATTCTCTGGGAGATTAAAAAAAGGCTAGAGGCCTGTGTACATATCTGAGTTTTCACTGACACCCAGCCAGAGACAGGTCCTGGGACCATGAATATCTGAGTAGCTATAGCTAAGAATCTAAGGAAATTTCAGGCTAAAAAGGTGTGGACAGTAAAAAGAAGTAGAAAAACAAGCAGATTGGATGCTAGCTTTGTCTGAAATTGGATTTTAGATATCTAAATCCTGCTGGGATTGGGATTTAAACTGACCCAGTCCTACCCAAAGAACATAAACATCATAAAACATGGATAGATCTGGCTTAGCAAGCATTGCTTCCAGATAAGGTCTGGAAATCACAGAGAATCCTCTGAACTTGAGCTAACCATGATGCAACACAAAGAATAGACTCAGAGCCTGGATTTAAATAAGAAAATTGTGAGTAAGAATAGAAAGTGTACTTGCTGAGGTTCAAGACCTGATAGAAGTCTTGCAGGTTGCCTTGGCTTTTTGTGCCTGGATCTGGTCTCTAGCCTTCCACAGTGAAACAGAATTTCAAGAAAGAATCATGTGTGACATGTAATTAGCTTTCAAGACCTGTGATGGAACTACTTCACTGGAAAATCAAAACATTTGGGTACTATTTTTTTCAAAGAAAATCCTTACCTCAAATACAGGTCTGAATTAGAAAGACTGCTAAAAACTCAAGGGGTGCTTCAGGCTGTAGAGATAATAGCAGATTTCCATGCCTCCGAAGTCCACGGAAAAGGGAAGGCTTGGGTTTCCCTCTGTCAGATGACCATACAGAAGTTATGCACCACTATGGAAAAGAGAATTCTTAGTATGAAAAAGGGTATCTTCCTCGTGCACACCATCAGCGGCATGAAAACAGGGCCAAAATTATGTTTCTGCAACATCAACTGAACGTCCATGCTGCACTTTAGTCATTTATTCAGGCATTTGGAAAGAAAGCCTGATGGTTTGTGGAAAGGAGGAAGTAGAGGATAGAGAGAAGAAGGAAGGGAAGGAGGGAAATAAAATATTGTTGATTTTAATTTTTGCTATGGTTTGTTAATTTTGGCATGTGGGAGGTGGAATAGCTCCTGGCTTTTCTTTTATTGTGATCATACTTTTTAATGTTGGCAAACACACCTGGAGCTGACAATAGGCATTTTTTCAGTAGCACATTGTTATGAATAAAACTAAAAATAAAATAATGAAGCTAAACAGAAAACTGAGTGTGTGGTTATCTTAAAGTGGCACCCTAAGGCCCTGCTGTTGTGCTCTCAAACTGCATAAGCCTGTCACCCTGGCAACAAACAGATAAAAGAACAAAGATATATATTTACCTCTTGGAGGAGAGGAAACCATTTGTAGGGCTAATTCCTGTGGTCTTTCTGCAGATAGAAGTCCTGAGCAGTTTTATCTGAGTGAGATCTAAGTAAGGACATCATGGTTTGGCCAGCCATTATATCCTGATTCTGTTCCTTCTTCTACTACTTAAAAACCAAGTAAAAATAAATGCCCATGGAATTATGACTGCCTGAAATAATGTACAGGAAGTAAGAGTGTAAAATAAGGAATGCCTTTGGGTGATAAATATGTTCTTGAATGGCACACATCAACTGAATTCTGACATGTGCTACATGTTCAGAGATACAACACTGAGGCTACTGTTTTTAATTCCATAAACTTATGTCTTTATAAGAAGTATTTGTATAATAGTTGTCTATACTTTTATTCATATATTCATGCACACGCTAACATACGCAAGCATGCACATTAATAAAATGTCGTTCCTCAGAGGCTAAGGCGTCTTTGCTTAAGGATTTTCAAAGGCAAAAAAATCTGAGTGTTTAACCCATAGACAGATTCGAAAGCAATTTCAAAGACCACATTGTTTTTTACACTGGTTTGTTAAAATCTATGGGTCTCAGTTGGTTATTTCATGGTTGTAACTCAAAAACCAAGACAAAACTGAGTGCATGTACTCATTGATTTGGAAGCTGTCCCAGACTTGATGAGTATGAAAGATGAAAGCCACTTTTCTTCTTGCTTTCTCTCAGATTATTATTTCTACAAAAATTCCAGGTTCACTCATAAGTCCCAGAGATGTGGGGGCACTTCAGCTCAAAAGACCCACATCGCACGGGCTGTGGCAGTGTGGAAGAGGTGAGTATTTTCTTTGTGAATCTTTGGTTAGAAGTTACAGCTATTAGAATGGTGGACAAATGCAAACTACCAACTGCTGATGCTCTGTCAGCTGTCTTTTCCCAGTGTGCAGGCTGTCACAATTTCATGGTTTCAGTCATTGCTTCAGCAAATAATTCAGGATATGAAGAAAGGAGTTAGAGAGACATTGGAGATGGAAGCCAGTCTTCTACTGGAAGACTCTCATATACTTAGTCTTCTAAGTTTGGGCAGGTCTTATATAAGACAGAAAATGTGCTTGAATACACATTGTTAAGATAAATTTGAAAGTTATTTAACTCATGTTCGAACAAAAAAAAAAATTAATATATAGTTTATTTCCTTAAAATGGATTTTATTTCACTAGAGGTGAGTAACAGCAGTGGTTAGGCTTCTGTGAAGACAATAAATTCCAGAACTGTGGGGTTCCTAAGAAGTGGGCACTCATATTTTTGATATTTATTGCTTTTCCTTAGGAAATTAATCCTGAAGAAAGACTCTCTGATTCTGAGCAATATCCTGAAGAGCTCTATCTTCTCATTCATTATTAGCAGGTGGCATCTGGCTCAAGACCACAGGAGAAGAATTTAGCAGGTGGTCTTGTGAGGTGACTCATATCACTTCTGCTTTCTGTTTGTAAGAAGAAGTGAGGGAGGTTCAGCAGAAGAACAGCTCCTACCAGGAGGGGCTGTGCCAACAGGAAGCAGCACCAGTGACTCAGTGGGTGGCACGCTCTCCATCTGAGCTGGTGCTGCTCCCAGTCATCACCCCAACTGATGGTAGGAGAGGCTGAGAGGTAAAGATAGCATCTTTCAGACACAGGAGACAGATAATAACCTGAGTTCTCATGATCTGTTTTCCTCTCATTATGATTTTTCATCTTATTTTACTGTTAATTTTGGGAACTGAGGCTTCCTAGACCTAGAAGCTCGCTGACAAAATCAAGCTGAGCTACAGCAGCCTACCAGGCTACACTGTGAACATCACACTGTCATGGAATGGTTGGGGTTGGAAGGGACCTTAAAGATCACCTCCTTCCACCCCCCTGCCATGGGCAGGGACACCTTCCACTACGCCAGGTTGGTCCAAGGCTCGTCCAACCTGGTCTTGGACACTTTCAGGAATGTGGCAGCCACAGCTTCTCTGGGCAACCTGTTCGGTGTCTCACCCGTACTGCAGTAAAGAATTTCTTCCTAAATCTATTCTAAGTTATCCCTCTTTAAGTTTAAAGCCATTACCCCTTGCACTGTCACTTCATGCCCTTGTAAAAATCTTCAGCTAGACCAGGTTGCTCAGAATCCTGTCCAATCTGACCTTGAATGTTTCCAGGGACAAGACATCTACCACTTCTCTGGGCAAGCTGTTTCCAGATATTCAGATACTCCTTTCTATTCAAGAGGCCTCTACTCTGTCTCATGACTATTTACATATATACACATCACAATGGAAAAATAAAAAATATACCCTTCAGAGCCTTGTTGAGATCTCTTACAAGGAGGAGATCATATTGAAATGTGTCTTTTCTCCTGCCCTTTTATTTCATTATTGGACTTTTAATACTTAAAGAGGGCTTTAAAGAAAGATGGAGGGCAGTAGCAATGCAGGGGGTAATGGTTTCAAAATAAAAGAGGGCAGGTTCAAATTAGATATAAGAAAGAAATTTTTATGAGGCAGGTGGTGAAACACCGAATAGACTGCCCAGAGAGGTGGTAGAGGCCCTGTCCCTGGAAACACTGAAGATCAGGTTGGACAGGGCTCTGAGCAGCCTGGTCTGAGTTAAGATCTCCCTGTTCATTGCAGGAGGACTGGACTAGATGACCTTTAAAAGTTCCCTCCAACCTAAACTATTCTAGCAATTCAATGATTGCCACTGTTGAGACAAATCCTCCATGTTCCCTGAAATTTCCATTTTAAAGCAATGTAAATGAAGAAACTACCAACAGAGAGGAGGGATCCCTCTGATTTCCAAGAAATACCAAGAACCTGTCAGATAATTTTCTCTGCTGTGTAGAGACAGACCTCCAGGCAGCACAAATTTCCATTGCCTCCTAGAAATCAACAAAACCATGGTGAGTCTACATCATGGCTTTCTAAAGTAATGAATGAAATATTCAAATAAATTCTGAATATCTTTATCTAACGTAAATTAGATTTGATAC
Organism: Mohoua ochrocephala; assembly: GCA_013398855.1. Classification (NCBI taxonomy): domain Eukaryota; kingdom Metazoa; phylum Chordata; class Aves; order Passeriformes; family Acanthizidae; genus Mohoua; species Mohoua ochrocephala. The sequence goes on along the minus strand of VZTA01024014.1, from coordinate 216,521 downwards.
CTTAACTTTGGTGCAAAAGCAATAATTTATACTAGCAAAAGCTATGAACCAAATATTTTATTATACCTTTCAGTCATTAAAGGTGCTCTAGAAGGAAATCTCTAAAGACATAAATATTCTTCTAGAGAAGAGTGAGTGTGAAAAAAGCCTAAAGATGAAGCTGAAGAAACAGATCTTTACACGAACACAATAAAAATATACAGATTATATAAAAGAATTATTGCGCTGGAATAGCTCCAAACTGTTTTTTATTTCCAGAATGGATATCTGGGATATTTTTGTTCACATCTTGATAGTTTTTATTGGGCGATAATTTATAGGCCAGCTGATGTCAGCATAATCAGAGTTTTGTACAATTTCTTCTTCTTTTTCTTCGGCAGTGCTGTATTTATTGGCCTGTTAAGTTTCATTTCAGTGAGGTGCAGCCTGAGCCAACGGAACATAACTTTGAAAAACTCCTGCAAACAGTGTCTCTCCCTGCACTTTATACTCCCCCTCATGCTTCATATTCTCATAATATATTAAAGGATTCTAGCGTCACCTTCCAAGAAATATCCCACTTTTGCTCATAAATAATTTTTAGCAGTTTTGACTTTTCTAAATATTTGTGGGTTTTATTTTTTTTTTTATTCCCACTTTGTCTGACAAAATGACAAGTTCAGGGGCAAAGCCTGATTGACTGCCCCACATTAGACATTTCACAACTGTCTAAGCATAGTTCAGATGTCACCAAACCCAGCCGAGAGGCCTCTGTGGAGTTCAGCAGGTTATCATTTTCCTACTGTTTGATTTGTGGTTACTCTGCTTCAGTAACTGTAAAGAAATTAGTTCCCGGCTAGACAGGAACTGGTAAAATGAAAGTGGTGTTGATAGAGGTGTTACTGACATGGACAGTTTTTTTCTCCTGTAAGTAATATTTGTCCTGTCTTGTCCCAGTGCGTTTTCTAAAGTCATTACTTCTAATGTCTCCATTGGACTCTTTTTTTTTTTAAAAAAAAAAAAAAACAACCCAGCGTGTAGAAGTAATCACTTTGTCTAGAAGCTTTTTTCGGATATATCTTCTTTGCATTTTCATATCTATTTTTATGGTCTGAAGTCAGCTCTCAGCGAATACAGAGCTGGTTTGCTCTTCTCTTCCCTGAAGCTGCTCTTTCATTGTTAGATGTCCCTGCATTCATGCACATACCTCGCACAGAGAGGAAATAGATGTGAACTGAGACTGCAGAGATAAAAACTGCTGAGGCTGATGAAAAGAAAAACTAAATCCAGCTTGCACAAATGAAGTCTGTGTCAGAAAGTTACACAGCTCCTCCAGCCTCATTCATGGTACACTGAATTTGTCTTATAACATAACTATTATTTTTTCAAAACATGTGTTTTCAGGGCCATATTTAAACTAAGAATAAATACAGGTTTTCCAGCAAAGGCACTGAAAAAAAAGGCCTTTCATTATCTTGCCTATATTTTCAACCAATTCCTGCTCAAACAATAAATAAGCCAAAGAGGGAGGTATTTTTCTCTTTTATGGAAATGTTGATATTTTGAAGTTTGTTTTTTTTTTTAAAGGAGATAAAAATACTCAGACACAAAGCTCACTGTAGTTTGGGCATATTAAACCATTCTTCTGAGAGGAAAAGAAAATCAGCTTCCTGAGCTACAGCAAGAGTTTTTTTTCATTTTACTCTAATTAGTTAAAATTTGAAAAGACAGTCTGCTTTTAAATCAAAGCAAAACAAAACAAAAACCATTATGATATTTCATTTTAAAAAATGACAAAAGATGCCATTTGGAGCATGAGCACTTTGAAACTTTGGGTGACCTTGTAATGAAACTGGCCCTTCCTGCAGAAATGTATGGCTGTTAGTGAATCAATTTTTTTGATTTTTGAGAAGATTTATACAAAAACTTTGAGGAACTCTACCAGAAGACCATTGATGTTTAAACATACAGGATTCAAGGATAAGAAAAATAACTCTTCCTCATTACTGGGAGTCACATTTTCTTTGACCGAAGTAAACCCTTTAACAGCATTCAATTATTCCTTGGCTCATCCAGTTCAGTTCAATCGGGAAAATGAGGACAGGAGAGGTGCATCCTAAGCTGGTTTGGCATCTGAAGTTCAACTTGTTGCTCTGAAGTCTCCTAGTTTGGTCCTGGGTGTCTGCTACTGTGACAGCTGTCACATGGGCATCACCAGGTGCTCAGACAGTCCCCCTCTGTGTCAGGGTTCTGTGTAGCTTGAGCTTGTCTCTGAAGCAACTTAGTGATTTCTGAGCATGAAAAGCTTTGACATATAAGAGGAAGAAATCGGGGGGAAAAAGGCAAAGAAAAGTGAAGTTGAAGAATGAAAAAGTCCAGTTAAAAATGACCTGAGTTCATGAACCCTCTGGTCCCTGGGTAGCCAAAGGTCCCAGCAAGAGCAGCCCACGCCTGGTAGATCTCAGTGAAGAAGCCTGGAGGTCAGAGCTCTGGTGTCCTTTGCATCTTGAGGGCTGGCTTTGTGGGAAGTGTTCCCAAGCAGCACTGATGTGGCGGAGAACAGGAGTCATATACTCTACACCGAACCCTTGCAATCACTGAGTCAGAGAAATTAGAGATGGAAAACGCACTTAGGTCACTTGGTCGGTTCCCCAACTGTTTAAAGGTTGCCCCCTACAATGTGTTCTTCATTGCTTTGTCTAGTCAGTTTCCCCCTTTTCCCTGGGGGGAACCATTCCACGTAGTAATAGACCTCGTTGTTAGGAAAATTTTCCTGATGTGCAGCCTAAATTTTCCTTGGCTCACGTTCATCCCACTACTTCAGTTAAAACCTCCTAGTCAGCTCTTAACTTCTCTCCACCTCAGGCCCTTTTCTTCCACCAGAGGAAACAAATGAGTCTGATCCAGTAAAGCCCCGTGTGTTTAAAAAATAATGACATCCTTACCTCCCAAGAGTGATAGTCAATACAGAATTAACATTAAATGTGCAAATTGCCTTATTTTATACGGAAGAAATGAATAAGCCCCTGGAAGCTTTAATCACGTGTCTGTTGGCATGGCTTGAAAAGTCCAATGTCTACCACCATTTACTACAACACATGGAGCCAGGTCCCACCTGGAACAGGTCAAACTGCCCTGGTTGGTCAATCCAAGCTCTAAGTCCCATGGAAATTTCTATCACCTAAAGCCCTGTGAGTTCCCTTCCCAGTCAAGGTTGGGAATAGAGCCATATACCACCTCACTGGTGGCATATGTCATGGACCATGGGACACCAGACTGGTGTCACCAACACTTCCACTACTTTGAAGAATCTGGGAGAAACCGTGGGGTTTGGATTTCCACTCACAGATAGCCAAGTAAACCTAAGAATCCGCTGTACTCTCCTAGCAGAGCCACGTAAGTATCTGATGTTTTGATTCTGCTGACAGGGAGAAAAAATGTCATTTTCTATTGACCCAAAATAAATACTGTCCAAAAAAATTGAGGAAATGGGTAAAGTAGCAATGTGGAGGAAGCAAAATGCATCAATTATTTCTTAAACTACTGGCGTGCCTTGATATCTTTAATAAAAGAAATATTAAGAAATAGAAAGAGTCTTTGGCATTTTTCAGGCTTTTTCAGGAGCCTCTTATTTTTGTTTTGTGACATAACCAATTTGTTGCCATCACCGTGAATCACCAAGGGCTTCAGCTGGTGGAAATCCACAATTTTCTGTTCAAAATATGTTTTGAATTACAGTTATAAGTAGTAGGCTCTTCATGAAGGCTGTTTCAGTAAGATCTGCCTCTGAATAAAATGAGATTTCAGCCAAAGTTCAAGATAAATGGGAAATCCAGGCTGAGTGGTCGATGGGAACGATGTGGATCAAATCAGATGTTGACATTATACGATGTACAGCAAGTGTCTGGGAACCACTTCCACAAGAAAAAGCAGTAGTGAGAAGTTACTGTTTCAGCCTGGCTTATTTTAGACAGCCTGGAGCAGAACCCAGCAAGGGGTTGTGGTGCACTTCTGTGTTCAACTTCTACATCACTGAATTCCTCTTTGTTGAGAGGAAGATTTCGGTTTCATGATATCGCTTGTTATTAATAACTTCCTTGTGCTGTTATGGTGTTTAAAATCCCTTCCCATGCTAAGCTTTGAATGAGGCCAGAACAAAAACATATTCCTTGCTCTGAAAATGTACAGCTTAGGTGTAAAATGGCGGGGGAGCAGAGAGCAATTGGGATTATGGAGGAGCAGATGGACACCTTCGCTCAGTGCTGTGGTCCTGGCATGCCCAGGAGAACGGACGGAGCCTTATCAACTTCATGCCAGGCTGTATGGAGCCCTGAGGAAACTGGTCTTGTGGAAGGTGTCCCTGCCCACAACAGGGGGTTGGAATTGGATGATCTTTAAGGTGCCTTCCAAGCCAAACCATTCTGTGATTCTATGACATCTGAAAGCCCAGAGTACGTCATCTTTATTTCCTGTAAGACCAGTACTGATTACCTCGAGTCCTACAGCCTAAAGCCTAACTCTTTATGGCTAAGCCAAGAGCAGGGTTTCAGTGTCTGTCAAGAGGAAGAAAGCTTCCATGTGGGAGATGACTAGAAAAACCCGAGCAAGTACAAAATATGGTGCTTTTTAACTTTGAAAAGCAGTCTCCCAGCTCAGCCATGACTTGGAAAGACCCTTGTCCAGGTTTATTCAGCTCCTGTGCCCTTTGGGAGCGGTGCTGCCTGCCTCGGTGTTCCTCTGGCACAGTGGGCTCCGCAGACAGCTGGGGCTGGGCAGACCCTGCATTTCTGTTGCATCCTTGGGTGATGTGAACAGAGGCTCCCCAGCCCATGGGATGAGTATGGAGTATGTGGTTTTGGTCCCTGGGTGGGTGACTCAGTTGTCCCCTCCAAAGCACAGCCATGCACCAGAACAACCGCTGCACACACAACCCAGGGCAGGGACAGTCAGGGCCACAGGGTATCCTTGCCCACACTGGTGGTGTAGCATCTTCTGCCCTGTAGTGTCCAAAGAGGATCTCCCACCAGACTGGCAGCTGTGGGCTCAGGATACAGCCCTGTGGTTATGGGGGCAGCCAGTCCCTGGCACAGGTGTCTGGTTAGTTGTTCACAGACTGAAACGAATTGAACAGAAACCCAAAGAACTCTGCAAAATGTTGTAGTGAAAGGTCTGGGAGGAAGCTGGAAGCATAGACCCCATGGCTTTGTGGGCAGAGATGGGTGTCCACAGGGGCATCTGGCAGAGGGTACCTGCTTTGTGCTTCCCAGACAGAGCTGTGATTGAAAACCATCTTGTCTGGAGGAGGGAGCTCATTCCCAGGCTCTGAGCTGCCAGCTCGCAGCTGGGCTAATGGGAAGGAATGCACTCCCCAGCAATGCTTCTTTATAAATTATTTTTACTGGGAGATTTGAGTGTTGTTACAGTCAATGTGTGTACAAATATTGGAAGAACAATGTGCGCTAGAGAAAACAAAGTGAAAAACCACCCGGCTTCCTATTTCTCCTGTGTAAACCTGTGATTTCTCCCACCTTCTTGGGTTGCAGTCTAATACAATATTGTACAGCCTGCTGCCTCCTTAAATAATTCCTGCTGGAGTAGCAGACACTAAGTACATCACTCAAACTCCATGAAGTTGTTTAGTTTTCAGTTCCACATCCTGAGGAGTTAATTCCCCGGTAGAATGGAATGACCTGGATGTTCCTCTGGGTGCTCTCCTGGCACAGGATAACTCCTGGCATGGGTCTGGAGCTGGATATTTTGTGGGGGCTTCCAGTTTTACTGTCAGTCCTATTCTCTTGAGCTCCCATTTCCCCTCTTCCAGTTCCTCACACTTCTACTGTGATTCAAATAAATGTGATATATTAATGTTTCACCGGTTTAAAATGAACTGCAATTACCAACAGAGGATTTATTTCATTTACTTCCAGCCACCTAGGAGTCAAGCATCTGGCTTACATGAGTCATCTATAGTCTGGGGAGAGGGATGGGCATTGCCAGAAGTCAAATGCCTTCCTACCTATTTTAAATACCTTTTTTAGGCTGAGATGAACAGCAAGCTGAAAGCCCATGGCTGTAGAGGAACTACAAAACCAAGGTTTAGATGATTCCGGTGTGGTGACTTGAAACTCACCCTCAATATTTGTTCAGAAAGAAGCTGTGAAAGATGGAATCAATGTCTTTGGGATTTTGACGAGGGGGCCACAAGGGGTTGTGTTGGTCACAATGCTGACTCTAAGAACCTGGCCTCCAGCCTTTAAATTTTCTCATCCAGAGTGTTTCAAGGGTTTTTAGTAGAAAAGGAAAGCAGCATCTGTCAATTTTAAAATAAATCTTGCCCTATAAATTCCTGCCTTGGAAAATAACAAGGCTGGAAGAGGAAGAAGGAGAGACTGAAGATGTCACAAGAGAGAGAAGGCCAGCAGGGGATTTTTAATATTTTAACAGCCCCTGGAGTGTGAGATGATGAGGTTATTTCTACACAGGACTGTGAACACTCACCAAGGCACTGTAACTTTCAGTCCCTCACTCTTTGAGCTGAATCAAAATGAATAATTTAGAGAAGAAAGTCTCTTGAACTCTTTTCCATGGGTTATGTGTCTCTGTGGCATTGGAGCAACCCGGACTTGTCATTTCCACAGGTGCTGGGGAACTGTGGGGACACAGTGTCAGCTCTACTGGGGTTTTTTGCCTTTCTTCAGCCATTCTGCTGTCACTTTCAGAAGCTTTGGGAGACTTTTTTGTTGTAAGCTGCACTCCAGCTTTTGACTGGCAGCATAGCACGTGTGGAGCAGCAGCTCAGAGGTGCCAGTAAAGCTGCTGAGAACACAGAGAGCGGCAGCGGGGCTGGTAGAACCAAGCTGGATTGGGATGGAGACAGGTGAAAGCCAAGAAGGGCAAACACAACCTGAAAGAGAGTACAACTCTTGCCAGCAAAGTGATGCAGTTAGAGCAACAACTTGTTCCTTGCAGTGTTTAAGTGGTTTAAGTTGAGGGAGTAATTCCCAAGGGACACGAGTGTTGAATGCCCTGAGCAGAGAATAATGCACTTTGCTGCATGAGGTGCCTGTGGGCAGGAGCCCTCTTGGCATGGCAGTGAAATCCTTTTGTGCCATGCTGGGGCTGCCCAGACGTACCTGAGCTGTGTTTTAACTCACATGGGCTGGGCACAAACCCTGCAGGAGACCCTGCAAATGGAGACCTGTGGCATTAGAAGAGCCCTGTCGGGGCTCAGGGGGGCTCAGGGTGCAGGGACTGCCCCTGCCCACAGACAGCCTCTGTCTGCATCACTGGCCCCACAGCCAGTTGCTGTGCCCTGTGGGAACCAGCAGTGATTCCCAAATCAGTCCAAAAGCTGCTGCTTCTGGCTACAGGCTCTGGTCCTGCTTTGTTGTCAGGATGCCGCAGGACCAGACAGCTCAGCATCTAGACTGCAAAGGTGTTCAGCATCTAATATCTTTGGCTGTGAGACCACAGAAATCTCGTTCCTTTAGGAAGAGGCTCAGGAACAGCACTTTTCCCTCCCTGCCAGCTGGATTACACTCATAGCGTCTTTGAGAACGAAGAACACTGCCTTCGCAGCTGAATATAGGCAACTTTTTCAGGCTTTTTCTGGATTTGCACGCCATGGAAACTGTTCCAAAATCCCTTAGACACCTAAATGAAGTCAGTTCTAACTTTGGTTGATAAAGCATCAGCAGCTGCACAGCAAGACTTTCTGAACCTATGGCTGCATGTCTTGCACAGATCTAGAAAACGCCGCTGATATTTTCATCAGCATTAGGCCATGAAAGGTTACTACTGGAAAACAGCAGGATCAATCAAGCAAAACTAATAATGGTGGGAGAATAAGGTATTTATTTACTACTTATGTTAAGTTGAAAGAAGGAAAGATGGTAAAAATGAAATTATTCCTTTTAATTATTTTTAATCATAGAACTTTCCCCTTTCTTTCCTGGCCTATATTTCATAATGAAAGGAGGAAAAGCGACAAACTTCTCTTTATTTTTGCAATGGCCAAATCAAAAGCCATAATGTTTTAAAGATACTGCTTTTATCTCTTTTAGTTGAAACCCATATTTAAACACAAACTTAAAAGGTAGTGTAGGACATCTATGAAACAGTTGGGGTTTTTTCACCTTTTTGCTAAACACAGCAGAGGAAAAATGTCTGATCAGACTAGAAAAAAAAAACATGATCGAGAAGGAAAATTCCTTTGTCTTTCAGGCATAGACTCAAAAATACGGATAGGTTTATATATAAATACATATGCAGTAACCAAAAGCTCAAATTCAAGTACACCTGAGCTTTGGGGAAGTTTGTATATTGATTCAATCTTTGTGGCTTAGGCTCATCTGTAACAGAAATATTTGCAAATAGACAGAATACTTCCTCTTTAATCTTATCTAGCGATCTGTCTGTTTGTCTGGGATTTTCCTAGAAATGGCCTCAGATCCTGATATCTGAGGGCTGCATAGCTAAATTAAGGCGAGGTCATACACAGCTTCACAGAGACCTTTATTTTCTTCTGTTTGCCGTGAGCATGTGTTTCATTTTAATCCACGGGGATGAAAGGCAGAGCAGCAGCATTGCCTGGCTCAGCCACCACCGGGCCTGTGCTTGGCCCACCTTTGTGAAAAATATTTTGACTGATGGTTCATAAAATCATAGAATGATTTGGGTTGGAACCTTAAAGATCAGGGACACTGTGGACAGGGACAACCTGGTCTGGTTGTTTGCACTATGGGCAGACCACGTTTGCACTATGGGCTGAGATGTGCAGAACATCTCTGCAAGAGCTGTTCTCTTTCCAGAGGCTCTCCCAGATCTCTGAGCACATCCCAGCCTTCATGTCCCTGCTCTGGTGCCTCCACCTGTCCGATGATACCTCACCAGCTGCTCTACAGGTCACACATCTGCGAGGAGCAAATCCCGGATTCACGTCCAAGAGGTCTTTCTCTATCTACAAAGAGGATTGTTTAAGGTTTCACACCTTCAATGCCACCTTTAGGCAAGCTGCTGCACCTTGGCAATAGGGAAAAAAAGATGGTGAAATGTTGGGATTTATCCACGTGTGCCTGGCTAATTGTTGTAAATTAACTTGGCCCGTTTATGCCCTTGAAGAACCCTGGGCACCACTGGCTAATAAGACAGATTGTCTTGAGCTAAGCACCTTCAGTTCTTGGTCTCTTGGAGGGCAGGAGGTGGATGAGGCTGTTCAGTAGCTGTTCAGCCCCAGGGCTGCTTAGACAACTACCCTGCTTTGTATTCCGAAGAATTTATCACGTGTACCTGCAGTGGTAGTTACAATTACCCCTGAGATTTAGTGCACTGGGAAGGGCTCCAATTTCAACAGAGCTGTGCCGTGCAGCATGGCTGGGGAGAAACAGGGAAATTTTTCACAGTTTCATTGTGTCCTTTCCTTTCTGTGTCCCCCTACACTGCCCAGAGTGGTTTTGTCACCTCCTCGAGCATTTTCTCGTGGGTAACTTCTCACCACTTCAGATTCCCAGCATTTTCTGTGTGAGACCTCACCGGCTCCTACCAGTGCTTGTGTGGTTAATGGGTGAGAGGAGGGGAGCAAGCGCATCTGAAAGGAACGTGAGAAATATAAACAGTTTTATTAACAAGACCACAAAACTATTTTTTAATATATGCAGCCATTTACAAGGGGCAAACGAACAAACAGAAAAACACACTGGGGAGAGGTGGTCGGTGTCTGCGACTGCAGCGAACCTGCTCTGATGGTACGGGCAGGTTCGGGGAGGGTCCCTTTCCTCTGGCCAACACCATCCCCTGTGAAACCCGGCACTAAGGAGGTGGGGTGCCACTAGCATCCTGCTGGGGTGCCAGGGACGATGCCAACTGGGTCAGGGCTCGGGCGATGGTGGAGAGGTGGCTGTTCATGGTCCGCAGCTCCGCCAGGATGTCGCTCACGTTCGCCGACGCCTCGGAGCCCGCGGGCACGGCCTGGGCAGCGGGTGGTGGGGAAGCAGCCCCTGGAGCGCTGTTTCCCATAGGTGCTGCCTGGGGATTTTCCTCGTGGGAGGGGTGTGGGGCTGGGCTGCTGCAGGGCTTCATGCCTTCCAGGGAGCCTGTGCTTATGGGTGGCTGGTCTTCCTCCTTGCCTTGAATGGTGGTGAGCGTTGCCGAGGCGAGGAAGGGCAGCCAGTTGATGAGGTGGGTGGCACCGCTGGGTGGGACGACAGGCAAATAAATCCCAGGGTGCAGGGATGGAGTAGAGGCAGGTGGTGCAGGAAGAGAAGGAAGTCCAGGGTGAACAGTGGCAGCAGAAGTGGATGTTGATGGTGAAATAGGAGGTGGTTTTGGATGTAAGGCTGCAACACATGCGGGTAATGGTGGTGAAAATGATGCAGTACCAGTGTCAGAGGAACAGGAGGGTGATGCTGGAGCTGTGAAAGGTCCAGGTTCTTCTGAAGTTGGTGGTGAAGTGGCAGCAGGTGGAGCATCAGGAGTGCAAGGATCTGAATCTGCAAGGAAGGTACACCATGAGCCTTGATTCACACATGTACTTACACACAGACTGATGCCTGCTGTCCCCTCAATGGGATCAGGCCTTCTTTGATGAAAGGGGAAATTTCATCAGCTGGCAGTGATACTCTCTGTAGGCCCATTAGAAAAGAACAGGTGTAATCTAAGACAAGAGCCTACTGTAGGTAAGCATGAACTAAATATTATTAAACTAAATTATCTTTCCACTCTCATTCTTCAGAAAGCCTCTGGACAGGCCTGAACATTTTTCTGGTTGGCATCTCATAGCTGTGAGTTAGCTGGTGAATTACCTACTGTGTTTTCCTGGCCAGCCATGGAACCATGGTAATGTTCTAAGTGACTCAGATGTCCTGTGGAGATGGGAGGGTTGGACGGCTTCTGCCAGATCTAAAGTTAATTGCTGCTTTACAGGGGGTCTCAGTTTTTGGCATTTTGGTTTGCACAGACAGCTCAACACCAGACACAATAAGAGCTACCTGGTGGCTTAGACCCTTCAATATTTTTTTTTTAATGTGTGGAAACTTGGCAGAGTTCACACAATCAAACTTTGATGTATATCCCTGCCTAGATCCCTTCAGCAACTTCAGATATGAAAATCAAAAAAGAAGAGATAGAAAGAAATTGTTGACACTGGGCATCTGAGCCTGACATTTGTGCCCTCTTGGGAAGTGGTTCAATGGACCTCATCTGATGTCCACTAAGTTTATTAGAAATATTCTTGCTTGGACTGAGTCCATCAGAGCCAGCAGAGGAAGAAAGAGCAGCCTCTGGAGGATATACAGAGGCTTGGAGAGCCACATGACGGCCCAAGGTGCTCTACCCGCTGTGCCCAGTTGTTAAATACCTTATGGTAAGGATGATCCTATTTATACGATCATTCTGGAAGCCAGAAATATAATAGGAAATTTTACCTTTTCAACAGCCTCAAAGATCTGCATAAGTGGAATTATTATACCATGCTGTACGTCTTTATTTTAGCACTGGGAACACATTACACAAAAGGTGGTGAGATGCTACAGGAGTGGTCAGTGCAAGACAGATGGATTTTAAAACTACTTTTGCTGCAATTAAGTGTAATTTTTAAGGCACTGCTGTGGATACAAAGACACAAATTAATAAATTTATCTAGGTTAAAACAACCTAGAGAAAGCCAAGTACTGAGGTGTTAACACTATGCTATTATTATTTCTGGCATCTAAAAAATCTGATGTGAGAAATCCATTTTCTTTACTGGCTGCTTTGGTATTCCAGATAGCAAACTGAAATTCTGACTCAAAAGCAAAGGTTTTTGCCTGTCATTCCTAATACCAAACCAGCTGGACATGCAGCCAGAAAAAGTCCATCTTTGTCCCACATGGGACTACAGTGTTGTTCCTAACCAGACACATATGTTGCTTGGAGAGGATTATGACACAAAATTCAGGCTGCCTTTATGTCCCTGAGATTTTTATGAAGAGTTACTGCAGGTTCCTTGAAATGGTTTCCTTCCTTTGTGTATTGGCTTTCTTCCCAATACGAAGTCCCTGCCTACACAGGCACTCGATCCCTGTCCACTGGAGGTGGGCTGAGGATGCCGGATTTTGGGCTTCCAAAGTGCTACTGATTTGCCTTTGGTTCTTCAAAACAAAACCTAAAATAAAGCACAGCTCAAATACAGGTTCCTTTTCCATCCAAACCACCAAAGTTTGCAAGGACTGAGATGAAAGTTTCAGGTTTGGCTGTGCAGTGGTGTTAACCAGAACAGTGTTTATGGTCCATATATAGCGTGGCTAATCCCTGTCCACACTGCCCGAGCAAACCAAATTAAGTGTAATGTTTTTCCATACATTAGAGAGCAGAGGAAGCTCGACAAACCCTGATGTAATCTGGTTTAGCACCGTGGCAAGTAACTGTCACAAATGATTCTTAAAAGGTCAAAGAGATACTGGGGTTAATATGCAAAGAGTAACAACAAACACAGACAAAACCAGAGGCAAAAATCTGGACACCAAAGGCTCTTCCATTTGGCCGAAACCTTTCCAAACAGTGTGGTTTCCCTATCAGAAGCCACAGCTTTGTCATCCCCCTAATCCCTATTTAAGATTTATTTATGTCATGCAGCCTTTAAACACAACTTGCTCAGCTCGATCAGGCTTCTATCTAAAAAATTCCACATGGGCGTCTGGACACCTGCACATGGATCCTGGTGTATCCAGGACATGTGGGAGCTGTTGCAATGCTCAGATCATAGAATCCAGAGCGACCGATGGTCAGGAAGGGTCTGACCCAGCTGTTCAGCATCCAAAGACTGCAGAATCACAGCATTGCTGAGGCTGGGAGGGACTTCAGTGGACTGCCAAGTCACAAACGCTGCCCAAAGTGGTGTCAATGATTTTTTCTCCACAGTCGAAATCGCTGGAGTGTGTTTAAGAAAGCCCAATCGTATGGGAGTTCTGAGTAGGATGAAGCACGGAGCAAGCAACTACTGTTGTGTATCAGATACAACAGGACTTCTCTTTATTTTCTTCCTCTCTAATGCTGGTTTTTCTTCTCTCATTGCAACTCATCACAACTTTAGTGCTTGATTATTTTCACTTTTTTTTGTACAACCCTCACAGAAAGAGTCTTAACTGGAGCATCCAGGTGAACTGGCAGTGGTAGGGGTGTTCAATCCACATCTAGGCAGAGCTGGAGCTAATTGGGGTTGGATGGATGCCTGCAGAGAAGGGAGATGTTGAACACAGAGTGCCCAGGCAAGTGCAGCTACCTTCCCAAAAGATATCAGCCCACCTGTGCCTGGTCATTCAGCATCCTCCAGAACACCACAGAAGCCGAGTGGATGCTGTAGCCCACTCACACATGCAAAGACTGCCTGCTCAAGGTAGGCTTGTAGCTCAGAAGAAAATTTATGTCACCAGTTGGGGAAGTTAATACAGGACTCAGAAAACCTGGGTTGGGTTCAAATTCATGCTAAACTAAAAATGCTGGGTGAAGAAATTCCTTGGAAGTCCCTGTATTTTCTGTGTTGAGTACAGAGGGAAAGCTCCCTAAATGAAGGCTTATACACATAAGACGTATCACTCTGAGCAGCCTCAAGAGTCACTTCGGTTATATTGAGTGCACAGGCAGCTTTGCCTCATCCTTCAGGAGGATTGTTTTACTGAGATGGGATTCCAGTCACAGAATCACAGAATATCCAGAGTTGGAAGGGACCTACAAGGCTCATTGAGTCCAAATCCTGGTCCTGTACAGGTCCACCCCAAAAATCACACCGTGTGTCTGAGAGCGTGTTGTAGGTTTTTTGGAGCTCTGTCAGGCTTGGGGCTGTGACCACTTTCCTGGGGAGTCTGTTCCAGTGCCCAACCACCCTCTGGGTGAAGAGACCTTTCCTAATATCTAACCTAAATCTCCCCTGACACAGCTTCATGCCATCCCCTCAGGTCACCCTTAGCTTGTCTACACAGTCACTTCCCAAGCCTTTCTTTGCAGCCAGTGGAATAAATAGGTCTAGCATCACCTCTTTATTGCTAGAATAAGAGACATTTGTCCTCATCACTTTGCTGGGAATAATGTTGGATAATTAACTTGGATGTCATGATCTGAAAATGCCTACATTGCAAAAGAAAACTATACCAGTGCATAAAAATGACTGCCCAGCTTAAAAACATTCCCCACCTTCCTGATCTACTATGGATCTCCCAAAGGGAAAGCCATTGTGCATCCTTGTGTTACCTATTTGCAAGTAAGAGGAGACACTTCTGCTCTGCCACCTCTAAGAGGATCTCAGGGGGTCCAAAACTCACGGGGCTGTAAACAGGGCAGGTAATTCAGTAATGAGAGAGATCAGAGGAGCACCTCCAGGAGAGGATTTCCTGGTACTTGTCGTGCTCATGATGATGGATGTGACCAAAAGATTCATGGTCTGCCCTGTGAGGATGGCAAACTAAAGTTACTTTAAATGCATTCATTTATGTATGACACGATCACGTGTTTAACTTTAGAGGCAGCCTTGGCTATCTAAGCTGCTTTTGTTTGCCTACTGATTTTATCTGCCTTGCGGCCAAATTGCTGTAAACTCTGATTTCTTAGTCTTTTGTCAGCTAACGAGGGAAAGGTCTGTGAAGAAGAAATCTTGAGGGAAAAGCAGGAGCATGACTTTCCACGGATTCAGCTCATCTAACATTAGCCCTTTAGCTGGTATCTAGCGTGAGGCAGTTGTCTTGGCTCCAGTCAAGAAAGAAGCACCTCTGGGGTAAAGCCATTCCAAGCTATTAGGTCCCTAAGTGGGGTGAGTATCTTCTAAATGGCTCAAGTTGGGTGAGCTGGATTCCTCACTTTATTTGTAGATGTAGCAAGTAATTTCATAGAATCACAAATTGGATCAGGCTGGAAGGGACCACAGTGGGTCATCTTGTCCTTGCCCCCTGCTAAAGCGGGGTCATCCCAGAGCACAGGGCACAGGATTGTGTCCAGACATTTCTGGAACATCCCCAATGAAGCAGACTCCCCACCCTCTCTGGGCAATCTGTTCAGGCCATGGTCATTGCACAGGAAATAAGTTCTTCCCCATAGCCAAGTGGAACTTTCTGGGCACCAGTTTCTGCCCGCTGCCTCTTGTCCTATTTCTGAGCCCCACAGAGCAGAGCCTGGCTCAATCCTCTTGGAACCCCCAATTTCCTATCAAATCTCGAGAGCAGATGGGTAATGCTGCCTCTGTGTTCCCTTGGAAAAAACCATGGAGATAAGGTTTAAGATGCAGGAGAGTAGAACCTGAAGCCCCTAGAGTGCTTCAAGGAATGAGCTTGTGGTTGAGAAGGTGAAAATCTTTCAAGTGAGTCAGGATGAACGGCAATCTATTTCAACAGTGCCAGTACTTTATTTATTTATTTAAATAATCAGTACTTCAAGGGGGCTTATAAAAGTGAGGGAGAACAACTTTTAAAAAGGGAAGATAATGATAGGAAAAGGGGAAATGATTTTAAACTAAAAGAAGAGGTATTCAGACTAGACATCAGAAGAAATTTTTTATTGAGAGGGTGATGGGGCAGTGGAACAGTTTGCTCAGAGAAAATGTGCCTTCCCTGGAAGTGTTCAAGGCCAGGTTGGATGGGGCTTTGAGCAGCCTGGTCTGGTGGAAGGCGTCCCTGCAATGAGCAGAGAGGTTGGAAGGAGACAATCTTTAACCTCCCTTCCATCCCAAGCTGTTCTATGATCCTGTGATACTGTGATTCAATGATAAGGGTATTGAGATGCTGAAATGAGCCGCTTTAGCGAGACAGTGACCTGCAGGAGCCCTCTGTGCCCTGTCCTTTCTGCTCAGGTTTGTGCAGCTGCTCTAAAGCCGTCTGTGTGCGTGCCCGCGGGACCGAGTGCGTGCGCGCTCCCCCTGCGTTTCGCAGCTGCTTCCCAAGAAAGTCTAAATATACGCCTGCCTCCGCTTTCTGGTGAGAAGTGAAACTCAAGTCCCAACAGCTTGTGGTAAATGCAAGCCCAAGAGCAGCATGTGCGTCACTGAGGGTGGTGCTGCTTCTGCATGGACAAAATCCATCTATGGGACCTGAATCTGAAGCCAACTCTCCTGCTCTGTTCAGGTTTGATTCAGATGGAGTGGCATTGCTTCCCACTGCCAGGCTGAGGGAAGCTTAGAAGGGTTTCAAGCAAGATTAGAAGGGATTAAGTCACCAGCTTGGGTGAAGAGGCCACCAGACATTACAGTGGAGTAGGTCTGAACAGAAGCATCAGTGTGAGCACTCCGGGATTAGTGTTTGCACACATGTGATTCCAGAAACTGAGTTTGGCTCTAGATACTATTTTGGCTCTAGTCTAGCCTTTAATTAATTAATTAATTAATTAATCTAAACTAGCTCTGAACACTAGCTTTTGGGTGAGCAGCTTAGAAATGCATAGAAAATTCATAAAAACATTAGGCAAGCTTATTGTTAATTGTTTTTTAGATAAAGCAAACCACATCTGTTTCCTAGGAACCCACTCCTCTCTTAATAGGTAGAAAAATCCCAAAATATTTTTATATATCAAGGTGCTGCTGCCTTTAATGACAGAAGTGTTTTCATATAATTAAACATGCCCGTTCAAGTCAGGAGTTTTGTGCAAAATATTGACTTGAAAAAAAAAATAGATCAGAGTACTCTAAATCAACCCTATTCCTCTGGTTTATGGCTTCCACATTAAGATTATTTTTAAAGGGATTTTGCAAATAATTGCAAATAATTGTAAGTTACGAGAACAATGCTGTAATGGAGCACATGGCAAAGTCTCTTCCAGGGTCCATGACATTTCACCAAAAATACCCCAACTCTGTCTCTGTGCTGTCAAACTGGTTGAGTCATTTCAGCAAGGCTCCTTCCTCTGGCCTCTTGCTTTTTAAGCAGATTAATAACAATTCACGACCTACTCTACAGATTTTAATTCACTTAAAAGTTTTTCTGATTTCATAAACTTGTGCATCTCTTTGGAATTTGTTTCTTTTTTTTTTTTTTTTAAAACTGTTTTGGGGTCTGTTTCTCTTCTTTCAGGTACAGTACTCCAGGCTTAGCTGGACTGAGCTTTACGTGACTAATCCCATTATGACTCCTGTGGAGTTGTGCTCTTTCAAAATTTCTTGAGTAATAGTCTGTTATGAGTACATACTTATTCCCATGTCATGCGAACAAATTCGTTCTCACAGTTTGTCATGGGCCATCTGCTTTTTCATCTTTGTCCCTGGCTTAATTTCAGTGAGATTTTATTCACTTCCTGACAAAATGTGTGTTCTTGCACTCATTTGGGACCAGATTTTCCAGGAACCTGGGGTCCTTCTTTGACACCTAAGGGACAGAGCCAGACTTTTTGAAGTGCTCTGTAGCTCCTGTTATTTCCGAAACCAGAAGAGTCCCTGAGGATGCCCTGACATCTCAGTGTGGGGGGGGAATGGGAAAAGAGGAGGTAGGCACGTTGGAGAGGTAATATTGTTGGGCAGCATGCAATTCCTCATGACAGTGTTCATTGCCTAACACATTTTTCCTGCTGTGCTCGAAGCACTGCACAGACGAGTCACACACTGGCTGCATTTTTTGGGGGCCAGACTGAAGCACATGAAAAATGAAATGCCTTGACAGAAGTCCATCATGGAGACGGGAGCAAAGGCCACTTTCATCTTCCCCATCAACCAGCACTGCCAATGCAGCCCTCTGACGGCTCCTTTGCCCTACGCTTTTACAGCGCAACTTCTTAAATTGGAGAAAGATTCTTTCCCTCCTCTTTGCAGCACAGAAAAAAAAAGGCACAGCAGAAAAATCTGTTGTGCTTAAGGAGACTGCCAGCCCAGCCCTCCTGTGGCCATGCAAGAACATCTTCTCCACCCACATATGCTCCCTTCCCAGCAACTTACAGAGGATGGCAAAGTCACTTGGGAGACTTTTTAGGTCCTCTGAAACTAAAATAAGACTGACAACTGCTTCTGAAGAGCCAAAAGAAACAGGAAGAAGAAGAAGAAAGTAGTATAATTCTTCAGACCGCTTTGTCCAGTCTGCCTTATATTTTGCCTCTGTCAATGGTCAGTAAATGCTGCCTCCAAGGAGGTACCAAAAAATCTTCAGTAACAGCTATACCACAGTCCATTGCAGGAAATTTTCCTGATGTTCTGTTAATGAATCGGGTTTTTGGCCCAGGACAGATGTTTACACTATCAACAATCACCTTTGATGAAGGCCAACAGATTTGATTTAAGATCAGGCTCAAAATGGACTGCAACTGCATGGACTGGAGCTGAAAGAGCTGGTGTGTAATTACTTCTCTGGATCTGGCCATTAGCTACACCAAAGGGTTTTTCCTGTTTTGAAACAGACAGCTTTTCCAACACGTGTAATTCTTCTGAGAGTCTTGTTTTCTTTCCCTAATAAGTACTATTGTCTTTCTAAATGTCCCTATTATGGTCTTATTGGCATTGTAAACATCCCATAATTTTTTTATTATATTTCTTTTTCCTGTTTCTTTTTTCCTTTTTCTTCTTCTTTTATTTTTTTTTCTCATCCTTTGGCAAGGTTTTGGCAATTAACTCCTACAGCAATGAGTTTCTCAGGTTAGTTTTGCATTGTGTGCGGAAGTTTTTCCATTTATGCAGCAAATTTTTGATGCTGATCAGCCAGGAGTACTTTCTCTAAAACCACCTGTGTGCCTACTCTTTGTAGCTTTCTCAATTGCACTTCCTGCCACATGTGGCCCTAGAATAAGTCTGTGATCCCATGACATTCAGCAGGTACTAGGGGTTACAAAAGGGAGTAGACAGGATGTGTATCTTTTACCTTTAAACAAAAGGATCATAGAAATCCTTAAGGTTAGAAAAGACCTCCAAGATCATCAAGTCCAACCATTAACCTAATCGTGCCAGGTCCACCACTACACATTATTACTACAACTGCCACATCTACACATTATTTGAATGTTTCCAGGGATGAAGATTCCACCACATCCCTGGGCAATGTTCCAATGCTTGACAACCCTTTCAGTGAAGAAATTTTTCTTAATATCCAATCTAAACCTCCCCTGGCACAACTTGAGGCCACTTCCTCTCATTTTATTCCCTGTTACCTGGAAGAGGAGGCCAACCCTCACTTGGCTACAACCTATTTCAGATTGTTGTAGAGAATGAGAAGGTCCCCTTTGAGCCTCCTTTTCTCCTGGCTGAGCCCCCCAGCTCCCTCAGCTGTTCCTCGTCAGACTTGTGCTCCAGACCCTTCACCAGCTCCGTTGTTCTTCTCTGGACACACTCCAGCATCTCAGGATGAGGCAACCAGGAACATTTATAGAAACTAATCTTGATGGTCCAGATATTTTTGGTTTATTTTTCTTTGCTGGTTTGAGATTGGTTTAATTTCTTTACATATATTCTCTGAAGGCTTCAAAGCAGATTCAGATGTTAATTAACCAAAGATAGTTATATTTTCCTGCTGGTTTTTTTTCCAGGAAAAATACGAGACACACCATGCAATCTTATGGTTTTAGTAGCCAGTGAGTCAAGTCTGGAAATTTGGTTCACATGAGTCAATGAGATTTCAGGTTCCTACAGAGTGTCCAGCAAGGACAATGTCCAGCCAGCAGTGGACAGGCCTCTTTTGCAGACACCATATGGCTTTTCTTGGGCTGATTCATGAAACAAACTACATCCAGGCTGGGTTACCTTGAAACTCTTCCATGCTGTGCTTTTGGGTGGTTTGTCTATCTCAAAGGCTCGTCACAGCTGTGTTCCCCTCTGCAACACAGGAACTATGTATTTTCCTGGGTATTTACCATCCGACTGCCCCAGTACAAGGCTTCTGCCAAGCCTCAGAGTCTACATAGCAGAGCAGTGGTCTAGCAGTCCTTATCTTGTACCATCTTTCAAACTGTAGAAACTCACTACTTAAATGGAAGAGACAGTGAAGAAGAGTGCAGAAAGGCCCCTCTCCCACCTGGAGCAGAACCATGGTTGTTGGTTCTCCTTAGCGAGCAACTTTTAGGTGAAACAAAGGCTGAGTAGGAGGCCATGATCAGACACATCACTAAAGACTGTC
This sequence comes from Mohoua ochrocephala, assembly GCA_013398855.1. Lineage (NCBI taxonomy): Eukaryota > Metazoa > Chordata > Aves > Passeriformes > Acanthizidae > Mohoua > Mohoua ochrocephala. The sequence goes on along the minus strand of VZTA01024014.1, from coordinate 196,506 downwards.
TCTGCAAGATGAGCTTGGCTGTTGCTCTGCCTAAGAGTTTGCAGGCCAAAACCTGTTTGTCAAGCTAAAAGTGGACACCTTGACTGTACAATAAAGAACCCCTCAGTGATCTGAGGATGACAAGGGAATGATCTTGCCATAAGTATGCAAGAAAAGTAGGAACTAACCCATATAAATGATTAAATTTTCATATATTTCCCAGCATGTTCCACCCCCAGAGGCATGGTGCCATTTTTAGGAAAATAATCTTGTAACAAAAATCCCCTGAAACTGCACAGCCTGAGGTGATTTTTATCATCTTCATACACCAAGGAACCACAGAGACCATATCTTTTCTGCAGAATTAATCTGGGTGGGAGACAGCCATATCTGAACGCCTGAGTTATGCCAGTCTGGACATGAATTATTCCCCTGAATGACCCTACTGCTCCTTTGCTGTTTGTGAACTTTCCTGAGTGTACCAGGAGTTTCAGACTGGAGGAGGAATATCTCATCGTTTTTTGTGTTTAGGTACTCTGAGATGCTTTCCCAATCTCTTGTGTCAGATGTGGGAGAACTCGTTTACTCCAAGGAAAGACTTTCAGGAAAGCCCTGAAAGATTCAACTCACTTGTGATCAAATCTTACTGCAAAAAGGGTGAGTGCCAGCCCATGGCCAGACAGGACCCAGGCTGCTTATCCCCTCCTCAGAGCTCCCAGACTGAACTGAAACCACTTCCGAAGCCTGAAAGAAGTTTTAAACGCCCATGGAGTCAATGCCTTGGAGATGTACCTTTTATCCTATTCCACTTCAACTGCTAGATATGCCCAGGCAGTTGTGGCAGGCATCATGGAAATGCTGTCTTCACAAAGACATTTTGTCTCCAATAACATTTTCATTTTACACCCAAGTCTAGCCGGAGGTGAATTCTTTTGTTTATTGAAGAGCCACAGCTCCTTTGGAACAAAATGTTCTCCTGTAAGCCGGGTGAGACGCTGGTTTTATTGAAGAACAGTCCTGCAGACCAAGACAATGCTGTACTTCACTACCCCTTTTGAATTACTACTCTGTCATTTCCCAGAGGAGCATGATCGGCCGACCACTAAACTCTGCTTTAAGATCTTATGCCCGATCTAAATGAGACAGAATGAAGCCCTGGAGAGATTTCAACCCTTGCTTTGTTGAAACAACATTGCTTTGTTTGGAATGTATTTGCCTTTGTACTGGGGAATGAAAATGTAACCCAGTGCCCAGTTTTGAAATACATAAATACAACACTTTTGGTAACGTAACACATATAAAGAGATCCATAGCATATGCTTTTTCTTATGCATCCTTTTTCTTGGAGATCTTCAACCAGTTTTGAAACCATCAAACCCTGAGCTCTGTAACATCTCAGTGGAGGAGGAACATACCATGTCTGTGTTCCAGGCTAGCATGGTGACCCAGTTAGGAAATCTGTAGCAGACATGAAATGAAATCCAGACCTGTGCTTGCAACAATGAACTCAGCCTTCCCCTGTATCCAGTTGGATTACACAAGCCAGGAGCCACCCAAAAGTTCATGACACCCACTCACAGCTCCGGTCAGTGGTCACCACCATTTGGCTCCCAGGTCTTTCCCGGGCTTTACTTTAATACCCTTAGATTATGAACTGAAGAGATTTAGAGTTATGATCCAAATTGTCCAACCCAGGTTGGATCCTGAGCTGGAAACAGCTGGAAACAACTGAGAGAGTTGGACTTTTTCCTGCCCCTTCCTACAAATTCACCGTTACTTCAGTGCGTCTTGGGGCAGAAATTTCATGAATGCAGGCCCTTGCTGTACCATTAACTGGTGGATGAAACCACACCATCAGTAGCCATGGAACAGCAGTCAGAGAATTTCAGGGGTGCTGCATGTGACACGAACAGAAGAACTACACTAGGAGGATCTGAGCTCCTCATCCCTCCACCTATCCATCCTTCCCACTGTGTGTCCTCCTGAATAACTAAGTGGAAGAGGTGTTTGCCCACTCTGAGAGCAAACAAACACATCAGTCCTGCCCAAACAGAGGTGCTCTGTCTCTCCGTCTGAGTCCATGTCCTTTGATCACCATGGGCACCAACTCCTGTCTGATATTTTGGGCTGTGCAGGGTGGGCTTGTTCACTCCCTGGGCGGAGGGAAACACCTTGTCAGGACAGGAAGGAGTGATTCAGCCACTCCTTGCTCTGAGTCAATATTTACCCAGTGGCTCTGGGTTTGGGGGAGGGATGGTCTTTCTCCAGGGTCACATTTTCACTCTCCTGAGTGAGATGGCTGGAGCCACCAATCTAAGAGGGTGCTAGCAACCTTTTTCTGGGAGTACAACTGCTTTTTCTAGGCTGCATTTGGATGCAAACTGGCACACTGTGGCTATGTCTCCTTTTCTTGTTTTTTTTTTTAATTGTAGTCTGAAGCTTTCCTTAATGGGACAGAGAAGTCTTTGAGACTGGAAATGTGCTCTTCTCTTTGTTTCTGGTAAGACATAACACTGTCCTCATGGGACCGCACTCCAACAGGGATATTTTAGTTCTGCCTGGCTCCACGTCTTGCTGGCCCGCAGTCTGATTGCTGTTTGTCACTGGGACTGCGAGCGCTGGGGAACAGAGACTGCCCTCACTGCAGCTGCTCTAGTAGGCTGGAGCCCTGAATTTGGCTGGGCTTCCCAAGCATTTCCACGAGGCAAATAGTGACACTAATTTCAACTGGACACTGTATTTCTTGCTTACATTCCTAAGGGGCCGTGTTGTGCTGCCTTTGCCTTTTCTCCATGTTAAATGCATTGCTATATTTCACCCTGGGGGTGGTTGTGTCCTGCTGGTGGATGATTATATTCCTCTATTGGAGACACTGAAGATGAAAGAGCAGATGGAGATACCCTTCTGCCCAGTCCCCGATATGATTTTGTGAAGATGTGGATTATGTCCCATCCTTCAGAACTTGATCTCTTTCATACTGGTGTAAAACAGGAATAATTCCATTGGCACCAGTGTCATTTACACCAGTGTAATCATGGGAGAAGGAGAAGAAATAGGCCTGCAGGGATTTTTTGTTTCTTTTGGGGGAACCATGCTGACTGTAAAACCACAGCAAAATTATTTTTAAATGAGAAAAATTTCTTTAAGACAGATCAGCCTCTTAAAAAGAGAGACAAATGGAATGAAACGCTGCAGTTCAGAAAGTCCTGCGGTATTTGGGAAATGGGGCAGTTTGCTGTAAAGGGAGGAGTAAACAGCCAAAGCCAGGAGAGTTGCAAAAACAGAAAGACCCAGAAAATGAAGCTGCTTCTGAATTACATTATCAAAATTTCTCAGAGCGCAAGAGATGAGATTTTAAAAGCAAGTTTATTCTCAGCACATGCGTGGAAAAATGTAAACCTCAATAAGAACCGCTGAGTAAACCTGAGAAAAGAAAATGACTGTGCCTGGAAATGTTTAGGGGATGGTGTTTGTCAATTAATGAACTGAGAGGCCACCGTTTGCAGTTCACTACACAGTGAAGGCATGCACAAACTAAGCCCAAAGAAGGAGATTTTTTTTTCTTTTTCCCCTGTAAGAGGAATGCGGGGACATTTTGCTCTGTGTTTCATCTGCAATTCATTTTTTTCTTTCATAAAACCTGGTGATTATTGAGAAGAGAAAGTTTGCTCCAAGTGGCTGGGCAAGGGGTCACGATTACTCACACCACCAGGTTCCCATTTGCCTTCAGGTTTGTTGATTTTGATGACAAGCCTTTACCACTCAGTTTCTCAGTTGTGTCAGCAGCTTCCCCCAACAGCCCAGCGATGCTTTCTGTGTTAGGTTGTGCAGACAGGAGAGCGGCTGCAGCCAAAAAGCACACATCGAGTTCGTACTCCCTACTGTAAGAAACCTCAGAGCATGACTGAGTTTGGATCCAGACTCATGGTTTGGACTCATCTCTAATAGAAATACATAGATATCTCCAACAACATATTTAAATGGGAAGAGGAAGTTTTCCAAGGACACAGTACATGTACCTTGTTAGGGAACAGGTCTTCTCCAGGCCAAGAAGCTTCTCTCTATCCTGGGGAAAACACTTGCTTTATGTACAGAACTGCCTTCAAAAGGGAAGGGAGGGGGATTCTGGCAGCATTGGGAATCTTCAGCATGCCAAAAGGAAGAAATGCCAAAGGGTCTGCTGCCTTGTAAAAGGAGGGCTGCTTGATTAACTTTATGGAAAGAAACTGAGCTGTAAAAAGACAGCATTTTGTCTTTAACACAGACTGCAAGCTGGGAGCACAGCCAGCTGGGTAGTCTAAGCTAGCCCAGGACTATCAGGAGACCAAAGTCAGAAGGAGCCTGGATGTTACCAGGAATGCAGTGAGAGACAGGCTGGTGAAGGGGGGATGTGGAGGAGCCAAGGTGCAGTTGCTGAAATTCATAAATGACTCAACAAGGAAACAAACTCATGCAGGATCTTGACTTACAAGGGAAAGCATTAAGTCTTGCAAGGAAAAAAACCAAAACAAACCAACACAAAACCACTGTGTGTCCATCTATACATCTGTTCCATAGGTTTGACTGAATCATCACAGAGAAAAGAAGCCCATTTCAAGACCAGCATTTCTGCTCAATCTTTCTGGGCCTTGGGAAAGTGGTTACGCCATTGGAAATGACCAGAAGAACCCCAAATCATCTCTGCATGGCTCATGCTGCAGCTAATGCTCTCACTGTAACAGCAGCAGAGGCTTGGACTGAATGGCACAGTCCAACATACTCTGTACAGCATCAGACAGAGGTACTGCACTTGGCCAGTGAACAGTGTCACAGTGACTTGTGACATTAAAATTAGAGACAGGGCTTGAGTCAGCATCCAAATGTGGAGCAGTGCCGTGAGTCAGATGAGATGTGCCCACCAACATTGCCATTATCCTGAATTTTGTCATTTATAAACTAAACCAAGCACTGCAATCTTCAGGGCATTCACAATTTAGTGGAGTGAATACCCCAAATTTGGTACTAATCTCTGCTCTCCAAGGCCTGAAGTCGGTAAATTGTTTAAAAACATAGCTGGGACACACAGAATTTTGGGAGCTGCATCTGTGAAAAAGCTGCCTGAAGTCGAGCATCCCAGAATAGAGACTGACCTTAATTTTTAGGATACCTGAAATGAGCACAGGACCCCAATTGAAGCATCCCTAACTCGTCCTTAATAAAAAAAACCCCTGGAAGTCTGTGTCTATCTCTGACTAGAATGGCTCTGATCAGAGAAGGAAAGTTAATGTGTCACAGGAAAAAAACAACCAACCAAGCCGCAAACAAAAATCTCAAAGAGAAAACTGCTCAAAGTGATTTAAAAATACATGACTACACCAGGACAGATGCCAGTGAAACCAAGCATTTTGGGGTAAGATCTGCCAATCCTGCTGAGCACACCGTGCACAGGTCCCTTTCTCATGTTGCTGGAATACTCCCTGAACAGCAGCATGAGTCAAAAGTGAGTTTTGGATTGTCATCTGAAATGTCCTGGTTCAAACTTCCCAACTTCTTCTTCCAGGTCTAGCAAATCTTTGGGTTTGATCCTTCTCAGTGCAAGCAGGTGCATCAGCATTTGGCCCTTGCACTTCTTTATCCTGACTTTTGCCTCCTCCTTTGAACCCTCAACTCCAACTGTCTTGTGGACAAATTTGCAAGCACAGTTTTACTAACTTTTGCCAATATAGAATCTGCACAGGAGATAAGGGCAGCATGCATTCCCTCTTTCACTATTAAATTGGATTCATTTAGCAAACTTGCAAGTTAACTTAAATGCTTTATAATATCTATGAAAAGACAGACTTTTATCCACTGTACAGTAGGAGTGGGATCAGCTCTTAAAGTAGCAAATTTTAAGAAAATCCTAAGAGATGTGTCGATCAAAGGTGGACCCAAACAATTGTCTTAGCATCAGTAACCTGAAACAGTGGTGCTTGAAGGTTGTGGGGACTAGTTTCTCCACTTCCCAATGCTGTTGATATTCCTTACAATTCTACCATGATCTACTGATTGAAAAATGGCTTCGGGGCCATACTTAGCCATCAATTACACTCACAAGTTCAAAAATTGTGCTAGAAAATCAGAGAGGTCAAATTCAACCAAGAGTCAATGAGACTGAGAGTAGCATTTGGCTTCAAGATGAAAGCAAAACATTTCCCTGACACATAGAACACAGTGCATTGACCAGGATTCATTCTCCCTGAAGAAGGAATGTGTGTTTTCATGAGTTTGAAAATAAACTCAGTTACATCTTTCTGATAATGTGGAAATGTAGAAAGGTCTCTCTGTTGGTTCACCTGTATTTTCTATAGATTTTTTTTTAAAAAGCTGAAATCTGCTGCTAATACTCTACCTTTTTATAACAGAACCTCCTGGCCACTTGGAGTACACTTAACTATGAGACATCATGGAATTACAGGATTATAGAATAGTTTGAGTTTAAATGGGCCTTTTAAAGGTCATCTGGTCCAATCCCCCCTCAATGAGCAGGGACATCCTCACTAGATGAGGTTGCTCAGAACCCTGTCCAACCTGACCTTGAATGCTTCAGGGATGGGGTGATGTTCATGTTATTTCACAGAAGAAATAGGATGTAGTATCCATTTCTTCCGAAAGAAATCGTGAGGCTGACAGGCGGAAAATCTTGAGGTATTGTACACTTCAGTGCTTAAAAGGCAGATAAAAAGAGAGTCAAGAACTCTGATTTTAATTCCTGGCTGTCTAATTGATTTGGTTGGATGGCCTTGGATATCTCCATTGGAGCCAGTCTTCAAGCCACTAAGAGCTTTGTCTGAATGAGAATGGGGATTTGCTTCATAATTTTGCTGTCTTCCAAATTCTTCCTCACAAATATAGAAAGGATAATTCTTCCCTCCCACTGGTATGGCAATTCTTAACTCCAGGTTTGCAAAACTCATTACAGGTTTTGGATAAAAGGCGTTAGAGGGGTGCAAAACAGATTTGACACCTTTTTTCTATAGAGGGCTTTTGAGGTTTCCAGTGATTGTCCATGTTTTTGAAGATTAGTCAGCTTTTCTACAGGATTATGCAAAGTGAAAGCCTGCAGCAGCGGGAGGCTGGGATTAGTGACCCAGAAGGTTCTTCCAGTCCTATGGAGGATTTTCCAAGCTCTACCAAAAAGGTTAAAGCCTACTTGTGTGGTCTGAACTTAACACCTTCAACATATAACCCCATTGAAATTTTTCGTTGCGTCCTTTTAACAGGGTGGAAGCAGGGCCAGGACTGGGCCTCTGTGTGAAAGTAAGAAAAAGCACCTGCCACAACGATGGAGAGCACCATATGAGCTCACCGACAGCTCAGGAAATGGGAGGGGTCAAGAAACACCTAAAGAGACACAAACAGCCTCATCTCTCTGGCCTTGAAATGTCACCTCTAGAAGCACCACTTGTGTTCCCACTGCCAGGCAGTCCTGGACCTCCCTTCTGAAACCCATCGGCAGCTGGCAGCAGTTGTTAGTGTGGTTTTGTGGTGCAGACACCTGTCCATGTGAAACTAATCTGGGACCACCGAGCTCATTTTCTTGTGGTAATTTACCAGCTTCCCATATGGTAATAATTTTTGACAGTCATTGTCTTGGGCTGGAATAAAATCAGTGATCCAGCGATGGAAGCTGCTTTGGTCACGCTCTTAGCCAAGACTGTGTTTTACCTCACTGGAAGGTGGGAGTTGCGTTGCTTTCCTGTATTGGGGCAGGTATGTGTTAGAGGTTAACTCAGATAGCCTCAACCCCCCACACCTCCAAGCCTTTCTGGGGAAACCAACAGTTTCTGATGTTCAAATGTGCTTTGCCAGCCAAAATGTCAACCGCATGCCACCTCCAAGGCAGCCACAGTTCAGTGGTTGCACATCAGAGCCACTGGTCCATATTTATAAAGTGCTTTGATATCCCAGATGAAAGGACAGTCTATAAATGCCCCATTCATTTAGGTGACACACAGTAGCAGCAAACAGAAAAATCGTTACCCACAGGTTTAGAAAGGCGTATTCCTGTTTATTAATTGAAGACCACATAAAGAATGCTTGGTTAAAGTGTTCCTCTTGGAGTGACATTTCAGTGCTGGCCCAGCGAACGAAAATAGTCTGCACGGGCAAATGGCATAAGCATAAAGTTTGAGCAACTCAAAACAAAATTCTCCTTAAAAATGCAGCAAAAATCTTTTTATATGGAACTATCCTTGTGCCTACAGACCAATAGGGAGTGAGGCAATCTGTCCTTTGCCAGGTCAGGACTGCAGTGAAATTATTATCCTAGCAAAAAATAATCTGAGTTAGAAAAGGAATAATCGTTACAGTGTGAGCATAAGCTGTTCTGCAGCTTAGTATCCTTCATATTAAGCCACCTATGGGTTCACCAGTTCTCTCTCTTTTATGCATACAATGGAGTCTTTGGATTTCTAGACCTGTATTCCTCACTTCCTTCTCTGAGTATCTTTGAGAGACATGACCCCATTGTTTCATTTGGAAAGTTACGTTAAATAAAACCTTTTCTGCCTGTCATCTCGGTATTCAATTCAAGTGCTGAGCAGATACCCATTCACAGTCCCTGGGAGCATGCAGAGTCTTTCATATATCATAACCATAAAAATAAATAAATTACAAAGCAGAAAGGAGATAAGGCACAGGTTTAGGCTGCCTTTTGAAGATTTATTAAAACAAACCGATATTTCTTATAATGTGCATGTAACCAGAATATATAATTGACAATGATAATCATTAACAGGTACTAATGTTATTTCAGAACAGAGGATGGAACGAGACAGACTAAACCTCCATGCATGCAGTAGAGGAAATCCAAACTGTGATAATTAAATGCAAATAAAGCCTGGGGGCAAAAATTCCTGGTCTCTCTAAGATAAGAGAAATGTATTTCTACCATCTATAGTTCATTTATTTCTCTTGAAGACTCTAATTTGTTTTTAAGCTAATAGATCAAACATTCTTGTCACAGTTCGTACAACTGTCTCAAATATGTGAGAAGTACCCGCCAGGCGAGGACCACCAGCAATTTTTATGATTTCTTTACACTACAAATATTTGGCAGAACTGAAATCACCCAATAAAATAAACCTGCGGATTCATCTGCAGTTTTAGACTCTCTCCAAGTATTTTTTGGACCTCTTCCCAAAATAACTGATGCTCATGATATTCCAATATCAAATGAAAATATGTCCTAATTTTCATGTCTCACTACCACCATCTGTTATTAAAGAGAAAGTCGTCTTTTTCCAAGTGGGCCAGGTGGTTTGGAGACACCCATGTGGCCATGAGCAGAGCTCTCATCCAGAAGCTCTTCTGGTCCTCCACATTGCCGGGTTGGTGGGATGTGGACATAACAAAGGGCAAAACCGTGGAGCACTATTGGTGGAATACAATTTCCTCCAGTACCAGCATCATCTGCCAACTGGCTCCCAAGGAGCACCATGTCTCCCTATGTCTCCAGGAGAGAGGAAGATGGAATTTAATTATGTGCAAGAATGGCGTAAAGGAAAGGTTCAGGGTCCTCTTTGGGGAAGCCTTTGGCAAAAAGGAATAGATTAAAAATACCATGCTTGAAAACTCAGCTGTACTGACATGGCAGAGGTCTTCAGTGAAAGCCACTCAGCAGTACACAAACATTGCAGTTACTTCTGTGAAGTTCAGAACAGCTGTCTGACACTTCAGAAAGTCAGTCACTGAGCTCTGTAGACGTTCAGCCCTTCTTAATATTACATCCATGCTTCAAGCATAAAAGCAAAGTCTTTTTCCTCCAAAGATGAATTAAGTTATAAACCACCCCAACCTTCTGCCTCTACTGCTGCGTTTGGCAACCAAACCACATCACCGCTTATTCACCCCACCAAGGCATCCCAGAGAGCCATTCCTAAACAGCTGATGCTGCTCTTCCCCATTCCTGCAGATATTTTTCTTTCCAGACATCTTGAGCTGTAGTTTTAGCAAGTGCTACTTGCAGTATGTCTTGTAAATCCTACAAACCACTATAAAATCACACAGTGCCAATTTTACGTGTTTTCCAACAGAAAGGACCATAGTTTTTGTTTCTACCAGTCTCTCAGCTGTACAGTGACTTGTATTAATTTTTAGGGTCATCACCCACTCTGATTTTTGTAAAGCTCTCTGATTTTACAAGGTTTGTCTCACACCTTGCTAGACTAGCTGTCAGCTGGCTAATATTGACTAGGTGGTGGAAGAGAAACCTCTTTATTAGTGTAATGCTGAATTCAAACACTGCTGTTTCCATGGATTGAAATCATATCCTTTTAGATATAGTAGTGTAGCAAGTAGAGCCACTGAGAAATTTCCATTTTATTTGTTTCTTTTTTAATAGCAAGTTCGTTTTTCACAGAGACAGAGTTGCCCCCAGGAAAAGCTTGATTTTCCTGAATTGTTTCCATTTTCCCTCAGGAAAGCTGAAGCAAAGCATTTAACTCAGGGTCAACGTGATCTGAAAACTGTTCAGGTCAGGTCTAAACAAATTAAAACTATTGTAGGTCAAGTCAGCCTGACATGGATCTGCTTTAGCTGGAGTTACACATACATGTTGGGATCTGCATAGCTGTTGTGAAGCAATGGAGATTGTCTCCAACAGGGAAGCCCAGCCAGCAAGAAAACAACAAGAAGAAAACAACTTCACAAGGTGAATAGAGAAAAACCGTAAATACAGCTGAGTGTTGAAAGTGCCCAAACTCCCAAAATATTTCAAAATACTTCCCACATTCACAATAAAAGATTTTTCTACAAATATCTCATTGTACTGTAAGTATCCAACAGTTCAGCTTGGGACCCAAATCCGATGAATGATTAAAGGCAGGACACAAATCTAGATCTTTGTAGGGACATGTCTGCTCAGAGACATGAAACTGTTTTGTTAACTGGCAGGGAATACTGGATCATGGTGGGATTTGCTCTGTTTCACAATTCCATATGTATTATGTGCTATCATACACTATCATTCCCATTCCATAGACAGGAAACTGGGACTGTGTGAGCACTGCTACATGAGCAATACAGAAAACAGTGAGAGGACATTGGAGGGTCTCTCGCTATTGAAACTAAAAACCAATCAAGAAGAACTCCCTTTGAGGTAAGCTGTCTTCCAGGACAAGACCACAAAGACACCATGTGAATCTACAAAGTGGAAAATTAAAAATAAAAAAGGAAAGACATGGTTCTTCCCAAAACGTGTGGTCAATCTGTGAGGCTTGTGCAGTGAGATGCTGTACAAGAGAAAGCTTTGCATGAGCTCAAAAAGCTCCTTGATCCACCATTGACAGCTTGTGTAGACAGGGGATGAAGAAGACGGGGGACAATTTTTAAAACCAGGGTGTTCTTCATGATCCTCTTTAGCTGAACAAGGATCTCTTCAGAGAGCGGAAGGCTGTGGGAGAATCCCATCTGTCTAGATCTGACCAGTCTCATCACATCTGTACTGTTCCTGACCCAGGCCACTGGCAGACCCTTGAGTCTTTCTTGTTCTCTGTCTGTGATATGTTTTAGCTGCTACTCTTGATTTTTCATTACAGGTCCGTTGACGGCTGTAGGGGGTTGGGAGAGGGGATACGTTGAGGCCTGGGCAGCAAATGTTCTGCAGACACATCTGAACTTACAACCAGTGTACATTTGCCTGTGATACGGAGGATTGGATGTGATGACCAAAACACTCTCTGCTAAATTTATATTTCTACTCTCATGGCCCCACAAATGCAGTGTCATTCACAAAGGTCCACACCAGGACAGTACTTGCTGAAAAAGGGCCCTTCTCAGGCCTGGCTAAATGCTGAAGGACCTACTTCCCAGGGGGTGTTGTTTTTCAGGAAAAAAATCTCACTGTTCCCTCATCTACTGTCTATTCAAGTTGTCTGTGTTTTCCTCCCCATGTGACTCAAATAATATATAACAGAAGTTTGACTCTACTGTATGCAAAAGCAAATGGTTTTATGATAGAGGAAAAACTCAGCCATGAAGGCACAGTGTAGAAACACATAAAGAGCTGAGGAAAGCTGAAGAAGCACAGAAAGGGACATTATGAGCTGAGTACCCTGCAGGTCCAGAACAAAGCAAGCCTACACATTTCAAAACAACATCCCTGTTACTCTACTGGGTTTTGAGGAACATCATTTATTTCGGTGCCAGCACCGAGACAGACTTTCCTCCACGACACAGACATCACAGGTGGAGATGCACCCACCGAGAGCCCACCTGGACCAGCTCACTGAAGACTGGTCTCCTGCACATGATCTGAATAGACAGAACCTGGCAAACGGGAGCTGTGTTAAGTCCCATATCCTGGACACTGCTCCAGTAACCCACTCACCATCGGGTTAAGCTCCTATTGAACATGAGCAGAGCTCCTTACATGTTGTGCAACACAATGGAAAATTGAGACCATACCATAGATGAGGACATAGGAGTTACGTGGTTTGCCTGAGGCCACACAGTGAGTCAGCGGCTAAATTATAAACTTGGGAGTCCCTGGCTCCAAGTCACTTATTCAATCTATGCTGCCTCTAAGGCATATTACATTGGGGGTATTGTATGGAAATGACGTTAACTTTAAAGAGCAGGGTACAGTAGAAACAAGCAAAATAAGTGGGCTTTATTGTGGGCTGATTTTTTTAAAAAGTATGAAAAAAGTGACACGAGCAGTTTTGCAAGCATACCATGTAAATTAATTTTGCACAATTTGATTTCGAAACTGCCCTCCTGGACTAAAAACCTAAACACCAAGTTTCATCCCATAATGGACCCTTCTTTTCCACTCTTCTTTTTTTTTTTTTTTTATCTTTTTCTGGCAATTCTGTTAACCCCTGAAAATAATGGTTTAATATGGAAATGCTGACAGCTCCTTAAAGTAGTGCATTGCATTTGCAACACTGTAATTATGCCTACTTCAAAATGCTCCAAAGAAAACAAGATTTTCCTGTTCAAACAAATCTTGAATGGCTTTAGCCCCAGAATTAAATCATTCAGACCAAAAGGACCATGTTAAGCACGCTGAACCAGGGCTGTACCAAGGAGATGTGGAAAGAGATAAATGCAAACTGATTTTACAGTATTTACGTAATTAGATCCACAACTCTGCTTTTCCCTATTGAATGAGTAAAGACCAGATTAACCTTATTATTATGATGTTTATTTGATTGACTTAGGAATTCCATCTGGATAAAAGAGAGCCTAGATGTCTTTCTCCATGCGTGCCCAGCGTGAAGCCAATCAACATGCCTCTCTAAGTAACAAATTTGGTTTATGTCATCTATCAGCAAGATACTGTAATATTGCATATAGCTTCAGTTCAGTGGATGACTGCTCCTTAAAGACCACGCAGCTTAGAGGTTTCCATCCTGCATTTTTATGTCCCCACAGAAAATTACTCGTCAGATTTTCCACTCTTGTGAACAGGGTGGTAAGGAAATGTGTGGCGCAGAACGCGTGCATGGCACATTTAAACAAGAACGCGACCAATAGCTCAGCAATGCCTTTTCGGTGGGGGATGTTTGCCTGTTTTGCAAGACTTCCTCGCATCCCTTTTCTGCCCTGTAGAATAAAGGCAAAGATGTGGGTAGATACAGGATTCCTGTGCCAGTGATGAAAGAGCAAGAGAAAAGGAAAAGGTTTCCTCCACTGCTCATAACTTTGATCGTTAGGACTGCTTCATGCAAATTTTCCTTCCTAACAATATTTACTATATCTCCATTTAGCATAAGCAATGTCAGAGCAAAAATCAGGCAGAATTTGGTGTCAGTCTCATTGCATTCATACGGGGAAAAACAATGTTTTGAGTTAATAGAAGTCCCTGCTGATGGATTCTTACTTCCTTTGAAAAGCTATCCCCCTAGCTAATTAAAAACCACTGTCAAGGACCTTCTCCTGGTAGGAACTCTCACTTTCCAGACAAGAGGATAACACAGCAAGCTGAGGCTGAGACAGGTTGCATTTATTTTCCAGCTTTGTGTAACCAAGACAGACCCACACAGTCAATCTTTACCATCTCCAACCAGCAAAAAAAAAAAAAAATTAATTTATTCTCCATTTTATATAGGTCTTGTTTACTCAGGTTGCCATCATTTCTGGGCAGAGTCTTCTTTTGACTACATGCAGGTACAACCTGCAGAGCTCAGGCTGCTCAGTGCAACTCAGGGGTGAGCAGCTAATCCAAAGAGATCACAGAATCAGAGAAGCACAGGATGGGGAAGGTTGGAAGGCACCACAGTGGGCCATTTGGCCCAACATCCCTGCTCAAGCAGAGTCATTCTAGAGCACAGGGCACAGGATTGTGTCCAGACAGTTCTGGAATATCCCCAGTGAGGGAAACTTCACACCCTCTCTGGGCAATCTGGCCAGTTGAATCAGACCAAGAACTTTTCTGTCATCAAAGTGGCCATCTTGTAACTGTAAATGGACATATTGCAAATGTTTCTGTTTTATCTGATTTCCCACTTCTTGCTCTAATAGACACACAGGAATTTGCCATCAGGCTGCAATCTGACATGGCTGGGGTACAGGAGACTCTGTCTGTTATCTCACTCGTACCACACAGACTCGCTCTTGACTTCCTCCCGCACGTTATCACAACAGACTCCAACTTGTGCTTTGCTTTTCTGTTGGGAAAAGATTGTGCAACCTCCAACACTCACCCAGAAACCCTTCCCCCACAGGGAAGGAAGCCTCCAGCCAAACGAAAGCTTTGATATTAAGAGCACAGTGATGTGTAAACCCATAATAATGCGCTTGGACGGCAGCTCTCCTTCAGGAAAACAACAAAACAAAACACTCCTAATTAAGGTATTGGCTCGGAGGAGGTACCGAGTCCAAAATTATTTTGACTTCATATGGAATTTATGCGGAATGCAACGTGCAATATAACGCCAGCGCACCCAGATGTGGATGTTCCCCAGCTGTCTGTCTGCCCCCTTTGATGGCAAGCTACAAAGATCCTTCCCGACACAGCCATCTCTGCAGGAAGCAAGAGGTGACTCCACCATGCTCTCAAATCAAATTGAGCAGTGGAAGGGAAATTTTAGACTTAGGTTTAAGTTTACAAATGTAAGTTGCTCTCAGCTTTTATTTTCTGTGCGTTCACAACAGCGGGCTCTCGGACTTGATGACTCTTGTGGGTCCCTTCCAGCTCGGAATATTCTGTGATTCTGTAGTTCCTCCCAAACTCAGGGATGGGTCACACAATGCCAAGGGAAACTTTTGGGAAGCACAGTTTGGGGCTCCCCACGGTTTCTGCTTGAGGCTGTGGATTCAGATGTTATTTTTCCCTGCAGCTGTTGGGGGCAGTAGACAATCAATCCTGGGTTTCTGTAATCTGTATGACCTGGGTGTGGATCACGTATCGTCCTGGTGCCAAACAGGTTTGCAAGCCACCTGGCATGTCTGGGAATATAGGCAAAATGTAAGACCTGCCTTGAGAAAGGACTGTTTTGGTGGTCCTTGAGACTATTGTGCTCCTGATCTGGGCCAAATTCTGCTATCATAAATTGCAGTATGACTTAGCAAATGCCAATTGATTTTGGCTAGAATTTTCCCATTTTCAAGCCATGAGTATTCTTATTTTAGATGAAGCTGAAGTTCCAAACAAGTTCCAGGAAATGAGTAGTTTAAGCCTGAGAGTCAGGAAAACAGATTTTCTTTGGACAGAGGTAGGAGGCAGATTACAGGCAGAGGCCAGCAAGACAAAATTTTGGAGGTTTTTTTTACACTAACTGTTACCAAAAATCATGTTTTGCCCAAACACTGCAGCCATAGGCACGCTGGGCATTGTTACTACCACAGCATGTACTGAGGTGCATCGTGGGTTGCGTGATGTGGGAAGGCCACAGCACTACTTGGAACTAAATGATCTTTAAGGTCCCTTCCAACCCCAGCCATTCTGTGATTCTATGATGTGAAGCAGGAGCAAGAGGCTGGGTTCAATCGATGAATCAGCCATTAATTATTTCACATTTTACCCCATTGTAGGATTACCTTGTCTGCGCTGATATCTCATAACTTTTAAATCATCCAGAAGCCCAAAAGCAGAGCCTCCACCTTAGACCCCAGAAATGAAGAGCCTTGTCTCCACCATGAACCCTCAGTAATTGATGGGGAGGGGGGCAGCATCCTAGTGGACAGCTCAACACAAAATCCCAAGGTGTCAGGAAAAGCAGCTTCTTGGTCCACTGCTGAAGGACACCAGGCAACTCAATAAAAAAAATTTCCCTGGAAGAGTGGTTGGACATTGGAGTAAGCTGCCCAGGGAGGTGGTAGAGTCACTGTCTCTGGAATTTTTCAAGAGATGTCTAGGGATGTGGCACTTGGGGATGTGGCTTAGGGGGGATTATGGTGGTGCTGGGTTGACAGTTGGACTGGATGATCTTTAAGGTCTCTTCCACCCTTGATGGTTTAGTCATTATGTGATCCCATTCATGATGTTTCAGGTGCTGCTTCTTAGAACCAGCGAGCTTAACACAATAAACAGTGGAGATCTGCAGTGCAGCTGTAGCAGGCTCTAGTACGGGTTAGAGTCAGTGGGAAGAAACATGAACATTTAGGGTACAATTCACCTTTCCTAAAAGAAATGGCTAAAATAACTCAGGCTTTGTGAAATTTTCATGTTTTTTAGGAAGCATTAAATCCATGTGCCTCGCCCTGACCTTCTGCACTCATTTCTGTTTGAAAGCTCAGGGATGGGATTTTAATTTTTATCTCTAGGCTACTCTTATTCTGAAAAGTGAGTGCTCTGTGGCATACTGGTCCCCAGTGTGCCATACTGGAGACCTGCCAGAACAGCTCCAGCTGCCTTCAGGCCTGGGCTGGGACAGGGAGGTGGCTGGTGCACACCAGGGTCTTTCCCCACATGGGACTGTGCCATGGTCAGGTAATTGTAGATGTCTGGTACAACAGGTGCCAGAATGCTCCTTTAATAAAATCATTGCTTTTAATAAGAATAAGAATAAGGAGGAATGCCCAGTAGCTAAAAGGCTAAGCCTTGATCCTGAAAATACATGCTCACATGCATAATTATGTGCACTTAGCAGTCCTCATGCGGTGCTCTGAGAACTTCGGAATGGGCTGCTCCAGTTCCCATGGGCTGTAGCACGGACAGGACACTCCTGATCTCACCACGCAGGAAGTGACCTGTGTTCCTGGGTGTACTGGGACTAGACCCCCTGCCAGACTGTACCTCAGATACACCCCTTTTTCAGGAGCAAGAACGGAGTTCTGTGGGGGCCAGATGCCCAAATCAGGATTTTATTAATTAACGGGACATGGTTCAAGATTTTCACATCCTGCAGCTTCCCACCTTCCACTGACCTGTGTGATGCCTTGAGGATCGGCCCTTTCTCAGGAGATTTAACAGGGATTAGTGGTTCCCATGTTGGAGCTATAAACACAGTCCTGCCAATCACTTCACCCTCCCTGTTCACGCCAGGAGAATAATACAAGGTCCTGCTCACTTTCCTCTTAAATTTCACATTCTCATTTAGAATATTTTTCCTTTTTGAAAGATCATCCAGGGATAAGCAGATAGGGGATTATTTTAACAACTGAGCTCCAATATTGGACCATTTACATTGCTTGTTTCTCACTGGCCTTCTTGTTTACAACAGACTGAAATGGTTAATATAAAATTAGTAACATATGATATACCCAGGTGTTTCATACAGTGGCCATATTTTTTCCCCCCTAATTATTAGGTTACTACAAACAGCACTGAAATGGTTGAATATCTGTATCAGAGAACTTTGAGGAATAGAGAGAGTTGACTGAAGGAAAATACTCTAACAAAGGTTTTCCTGTACAGGCAGTTGCCCTCTGACACTAACACAGCTCCTTATAGCTTAACATTTTTAATGATGGGTTTGTGAGCAGAGCTAAGGAAAGCTCCAGCCTGGAGAACTAATATTGTAGGGAGGCTCACGGGGTGGTTTCTCCGTTCCACCCTGGAGGTAGCTGCATTTTCACTCAGTGACTAAGTGGATGATACATATTCAGGGCTAGATGGGTTTATTTTTCACTCTTACAATGTCGGAGCAATTCCTCAGCCTGCAGTGGAGGTACCAGAGAGTACAGGAGAGTAAGTGGCTCACAGTGGGGAAAGGACTTTTCTCTTGACTTAGTGAATACATATAGATATATATGGATATATATGCTGCAGCTCGGTCCTTCTGTTTCTCTGCTAAATGGGATATTTTCATAATTCTTCCTCAGTCTTCAGGATGGTGACAAGATGGATGAGGGATGTGAGAACTTTTTGTGAGTTAAATGTACCCATCCTCTTATTCTCCCAGCTTGCTTAATAATCAGCATTTAAAAGAAAATCAAAACACAATAAACCAAAAATCTCCGATATACCACAGTGTCTGAGGGGTGTTTGTGTAAGTGGAGGATGTGAGTTCATGGATTCCATCGCTCTTTTTCCTTATGCCTCAGGTAACCGGATGGTTGAGAGCAACACAGATGGGCTCCACCATGAGAAGACAACCTTTCCACAAGGAATAATGCTGCTGGCCAAGTGTACAACCAATTCTCCTGCTTATTAGGGCCCGAAGTAGAAGCGATCATATGTTTTCATTACAAAAAGCAGGAACTCCTGGCTTGTACCAGCTCTGCAGCATTGACAGAGAATTGCCCTGGAGAGGCAGCTCGTTGGGAGCCACATTTCTTGCACAGACATACTTATCCATCTTATAATCAATACCAAGAACAAGTTGCCACTTTAACTAATTTCATTCCCATTTTCAGAGCTGCCCAGCATGAAGGATTTCTCGGGAACAGCAGGCGGTGACCCCCGTGCTTGCACTGCATTTGGAATCTCAGCAAGTGCTTTTGCAGCATCCCTTCCCCATGGGACTCACCTCTCACTGGTGAGGGATGTTTGCTCTCGAGTGAGTACATGTAGGACAGATTTCCAGTTTGCTGCAACTCCCTTTATAATTAATCACACCCTAGAGGTCTGCACACATGTCAGCATCCCGCTGAATGGGTGACTGCAATGGCCACACACTTTTAAGACCCTTCAACACAAATCCCTTTAGGAGAAGCCTTGATATTTAGTAATATTTTTGTTTGGTTAGTTCCACCTGAAGATTCCTACAGTGTTTCTAAGTCCTCCTTTGGCAAATATCCACTTCCACATGTCACAGCCTATTGATTTCCATTCGTGCCAACTGACACAAATATTACAGGTGTCAGAAATTATTCCTACGACTTGATTGCATTGAATGAAAGGAATAGGAGTGGCACTGCTACATATTCATTATCTTGGTTGGATTTTTTATACAGAAAACATCTTTGTCTCCCTATCTAGTCATATAATTTAGTTAGAATTGCTCTTCTTCACATTTCTCTGCTCTCGGTGTCAAAATTAGCATCAGAGCAGCTTTGGTTTACCTTCCCAGCAGGGGTGTAGAAGGGCTGAGGAGAGAGGACAGGAATGTCACATGGACCAACACTGCTCCCTGAATATGAAGACTCAGGACTGGGTGGTCTGGAAGATGCCCTCCAGGTCTGCGTTTCTGTGAAGAGCCAGCTATAAAGACATTTTTCTTCTTCCGGGCTTTACTCACAGATAAAGGCTGGTAGTAAGGGCTCAAAGTGCTGTAGAAGGTCAGACCTACAAGAACGGACAAGCCCTTGTACCACGGCAATATACCTTTGGATTTACTCTTCAAACTAAAATTGCCTTTTTCCACCATTTCATAATGTACAGCCATTGCCTAGTCACTCTTAACCATCACTGGTCCCTCTTTTAGAACATCAGTAGGTTTTTTTCAGATCTCTAAACCTCCTGTTAAATATCTGTGTTTTGGATTATTCTTCTCAGAACTATTAGTTTGCCTTTTCCCAGACAGAATCTCATTCCGTTTCCTGCTCATATTTCTAACCCCTGGTTCCATTTGTGTTATTTCTCTGTCTCCACTTGGTTTACAGTTCTTTCCAGCACAGTGTCATGTGCAGATCTAGTTAATGTACTTGGTTACACCTCCTTCCAGACCATTAATAAAAGTATTAAATAATGTTGCTGCTCGTACAAATCCATGAAGCACCCTGCTGTTCACTTCCATCATCCTCAAGACCACAGCCATCCATCATGAGCACCATTTATCAGGGGCAAACACACTTTACAAGCTAAAGCTGTTCTGTTTGAATTGCGTCGCTAGCTCTGGGTGAGGAAAAAGGGAAGAAATGTCAAGTGTTAGTGGCGGAAGGAGGTGGAACAAGGGCTGATGGTGTTGCTCAAAGCCACTCCTTATCAAGGAATCCAAATGGACCAATGGGGAGAAATGTGATCCCTCTCTGCATCCTGCCATGTCCTGTAGCAGAGGTTTGCCTGATGCACTGGTCTGGCAGTGCTAGAGACCACATACTTGAGGGAGGAACTATATATTATCCCAAGAGTTGCTCCACCAGCCAGCGCACAACAGGAATAGCAGTCACTGGCAGAGAGGAGATACTCTTTGCTCCCACATAACTATTTCCAGTAAGAAATAATCCCCTATCCAGACATGAGCTAAACAAGGTGAATTTCAGAGCCCTTCTCTGCTGCTGGGATCTGTGATGAGCTGGTAAAGCTGAATATCAAAAAATCCTGGGCTCGAATAGGCAACTAACTGGGGGCTTCTGTCATTTCTGGGCACCTACACCGAGAAGAAGGTTGGAAGGAAGGCAGGAGAGGTTCTTTCCATCCAGGCTTCCTCCTTAAGAAAGCAACATATTCCCCATGTGCTTGTCCAGACGTGTGGCATGTACAGGAATGTAAGTGTTGCCATGCCAAATTGAAGACCTGAGGTCCAAGAAGCTCAAAATCCTTCCTCAGAGAGTGGACAGTGTCATGTACCTCTGGGATGGGGTGATGCTCTCCTGAAGCACACAGAACTGGCGCAACCCCTGTGAGATGCCCCAGTCCTCCTGGCAGGGATTCAAGAGGCTTGGAAAAGCAAAGACTATTTTAATCCCTGGAGTATGAGTTGTAGTAGTTTTTCAAAGTGTTTGATACAGCTACAAGAACTGTGGATTCACTGACCAAACCACAGAAATGTCCCAACCTCATGTGTAGGATAACAAGCCCCCAGAAGTCCTGACAAAGCCAGTGGGAACAATGGAGGTTAAGCAAGTGAGAAAATCCCATCCAATGGTAACACATGCAAACTGGGATGGCTGCTCTGGCCTGACCAGTTAGTTGACATCTTGACTCCTGCAGATCAGGAAGAAGAAACTTTTCTGTTTCTTGAGTGTAATCCTGTTGAACGAAGACATGGGCCTAAAAAATCCTGTTTCATTGAAGGTAGTAGAAAAACAAGGGACAGAAACCATCTGTTTTGCTTTGAAATACCCAAACCTGCTCCTGTAGCAACTTCTGTGTCCCCAAGCCCATTTAACTCAAGAAATCATTTAACAAATGCAAGTGAAATAAAGAAGTGTATTAGGTAATGGACTTAGGTAATGGAACTTCACTTTGTCTGGACAACAAGTAGCAAAAAGCACTTAAAGAGAATAGCAAGCGAAATTATACTTGAGTGTACACACATCTCAGCTCTTAAGTTGAATACACTGATGAATTTTAAAGGAATTGGCTCAGCAGCTTACCGAAGCACTGGGAGTTCAGTTTTGAACAGTTATGGGAAATAGAAGTTATAGGACATTCGTAGGTGGAAATAGGAGGGAAAAATATTGTAATTATTGTGCGTTTTTAATTAAAAATAGCAGTTTGGACAACTTACACTTCACTGCTCAGATATTGTAATTATGGTTATAATAAGCAAGTCTGAACAGAAAAGCAAAGGAGCGGGATAGGTAGCAGAGCCTAAGGTTGAAAAGGGGATAATAAAAATATGAGCTGTAGAGAATATGATTTCAGACAGAGAACAAGAGACAATTTCTTCACTAAAACTTCAGAATTGCTGAGTACAGAGCTACAGAGACTAGAGTAAGTATAATGAGTTTTAACACAGCAATTTCAAAGAAATAGATCATTTATCACAAAGTTTCCTGCAGCAAGTCAGACTCTTGAATTCACACATGCACTCCTTGAACCAGTCCTTGTTTCTTTCCCAGTGTCAGGAGATCTGTCTGTCTGCAGATCATGTGCTGTGATAACATCAGATCCCAGGGACTGGTGTGACACACTACTCCCACTTCACTGAAAAATCTTTATCCCACATATGTATGAAGTGGCACTCATCCTCTGGAGCTCACATGGAGATTTTGTGCATTCCAGAATGGTGCTTCAGATGGCTCAGTGCTTTTGGCTTGGGCTCGATGGCTTAATAATCAAATAATAATTTTTATCTTTAAATATTTTCTTTGCTTACAGTGCTGAGCAACAATTAAAAAAAAAAAAAGTAAATTGTCTCTTTCATAATTTTAGGTATTGAAACTGCCTGTGAGAGAAAAGTGTAAAGTCTGATGCACTGCCCAAATTCCAGAGGCTCCTTCACCTGCCTGACAACTGCTTCCAGCTGCCTGATGAGTAAATGTGCCAAGGGAGCAAGCCACTCACTCAGCCCAACCTGGGGTGCTGAAACACCGAGTGCCAAGAGCAGAGAGAAACATTTTGTCTTGTTTTTGCATAATATGAGGTTGCGGCTACGGTGTTGGTGCTGCTATCGGTGATGAGCACAACAGCAGCTCTTCAGGAGTGAAACTGCTGTGGAATTTAGATGCAGAAGTATTTGTTTGCATTAGGACAGACACCAGGGCTGGGCAGGCAGGGCAAAATGAGTAAGCACTTCCTGTGTTTTCTGGTGTTTTTCTCTGTTTAAACAGGCCAGTACACAGGTGTGACAAACAACGATGTTTTAACCACTGGCAAAAGGAAGCATTTCCTGCTGCCCATCTGCCAGGGATATGGTTTTCTTCCATGCAAAGGTGTTTGCAGAATGTGAATGCTTTGTGCAGGGAATCATGGATGAGTCCACTTCTTCATTCAGGTCATGCAAAGTGGGATACGGATGTGTGTGAAAGGGCCCGTGCAATTGTGTGAAGAGGAGAGAAGGTAAAATAGCATCTCCTAAAGCCAGAAGAAAATCACTGCTGTCCTCCAGCAAGGAAGCAGGGAAGCCAGGGACACCCTAACCATCCAAAATGAAAAGGTTATTCAGACAGAAAAGTTGTGTCCTGTTCAATCAACAGCCCAACAAGAGGAAATTGGATTTCTTTAGCCAGAAAGCTGCCTGGACCTCTTCTCACTGTTAGGAAATGTCAGGAAGGGTGTGAACATACAATCTAATACAGAATTTCCTGTTCTTTTCTTTATTCCTGACTCTTTTTGGCAAAAGGCAGGGTTAAAATTATAAACTGAGACACACCAAAATCTTACACTGTCTTGAGCAGCTGCAGCTGGCTTGCACTAGTGTGCATACAAACTCTCATTTGCACAACTCACATTGAATTCACTGCGACTGTTCAGGAAAATCCATTAACAATGCATGAGATGCAAGACCTGGCTGCCGTGTGGGGTGTTTGCTCCAGCATGTTCGAAAGAGTTACACAAGGTTATTTACAAATACACATTATAATTTCTAATCTTAAGATATACTGCTTTTGAAGTTTCATAAGCTGCACAGGACCAGATCCAGAATGATATGGGCACCTAATTCCCATTTAGATCCCAATTGATATAACTGGAGCTCAGTGCCTGGGTGCTACCACGGTCTGAACCTTAACAGTAGTATTATAAATTTCATAGTAACAAATCACAGAATCACAGAATGAGAGAGTCATTAAAGTTGGAAAAGCCCTCTAAGATTATCAAGTCCAACCATTAACCCTGCCCTGTCAATCTACCACTAAACCATGTCCCCAGGTAAAACATCTAAATAACTTTTTAATACCTCCAGGGATGGTGACTCAACCATTGCCCTGGACAGCCTGTGGCAGTGCCTGACCATCCTTTCCATGAGCACATTTTCCCTAATATCCAATTTAAACCTCTCCTAGTGCAATATGATGCCATTTTCTCTCATCTCTTGCTTGTTACCTGGAAGCAGAGCCTGACCTCCACCTGACTGCACCCTTCTGTCAGGGAGTTGCAGAGACTGATAAAGTCATCCCCGAGCCTACTTTTCTCTAGGCTGAGCACCCCCAGCTCCCTCAGCTGTTTTTGCTGCTCCAGACACACCACCAGCTCCCTTGCCCTTCTCTGGACACACTGGTAGTGTAAATGTCATCTCACTGCAGTGCAATCTTTACCCCCAGTCATCTTAGACTCTTTTTTCAGATAGTAGAGAGAAGTTGGCAATGCCCAATTTACCTTATCCTAAAGCAGGTAATTTTCTGCACTAGGTTGAAAATTCCATCCAAAAGTGATTGCTTTATTCCACAGAGTATTTGGGCAGCTCAGCTGTGCCCACCTGGGTACAGCCTCAACCTAACATTTCCAGTTTCATATCAACCCAGGACAGAAAAGCTAGTTTTGGGGGAACAACGATATCTTTAAATAACTCCAAAAACAAACACAACACAAAAGGCCCCCGGAGTTATGTTTGTGTAAATGCAGGCATATGTTTCTGCATTTGTTTTCATAATAATGTTATTTTAGTATCTATTTCATTACTAGCCTTCGAAAGGACTTAACGATACACTGATAGTGCACATTACAGTCCTCCCACATGAATTGTTCCCGAACACAGTGAAAATGCTCTTCCAGCACCATATGCATCAGAAATATTTATTCATTTGCCTTCATGGGAATATAAGGCGAAGCCTATTAAATCAATAGCTATGCAGAGGGTTTTGTTTTTCCATTAAGTCTCCAAAATAAAACTGACAAACTGATTAAACAGATCACATCTTGCAGTTCCCAAAGTCTGCTTTATGGGCTGGTCCATGATATTAATCAAAAGCTTAGCCAGAGGAAAACATTGATCAAACTCTTTTAGAGAGTAATAGAGTCAGACCCTTCAGTGGCGTAAAAGGGAATAATTCAGTATCTCTATCTCAGTTTATACTGGCTGGATTTCTAGTCCACAAGCTTTACGCTGACAGCTTTTTTTAAAAAATCTGTGTATTAGACACTATGTATTTTCACTTTCCTATTCAATCCTAGTAAAAGATTTAGACAGCAAGTTCTTTGAGGCAAAGATTTCCCCAGCTGACTACCACAGGCTGTGTGAATATGTAACATCCATACGATGGAGGAGAAGGAGGTTTTCCCACTCCCGAAAGGGTCATTCTTGCTGAAGAGCCCCTGCACCTGTTTTTCACTGTGCTCTCAGAGCAATGTGCTCATCGCTGACTGTAAAAACACAACTCTGGGCTCCTCAGAGTGAAACTCTGCATCAGAGCTGTGGCCAGGGAGGAATTTCCCAGGGGTCACAATGACGGGGCTTTTTTTCTCTTCCTTTGTGGTAAGTGGCATGGTCTGCTTCGAGGATCACCTGAGATTTTGCTGATCTCACCAGCTCACAAGCACCTGCGTTCGCCCAGCTGCTGTTCCCACCACCCCTGGCTGTCCCAGATCACAGGGCATTTCCCCAAAGCCTAAAATATAGAATAAAACCCACAAATGCAATGCAACAGTAGCAAGAAAATAAGTGATGCAAGAAGTTGGAAGTACCTACAACAGGTAGAAACTGGTTTTTTCAGTAGTGCTTACTTTCATGCCATCTCATCAAACAGGGTATCGATGTCCCTGCTATGCCTGTTATCTATAAAACCATAAGCACAGAGTCACAGAATGATTTGGGCTGGAAGGGATCCTAAAGTTCATCCAGGTCCAACCCCCCTGCCACAGGCAGGGACACCTTCCACTAGACCAGGTCATACTGGAAGTGCTGGCTGGGACCTGGCAGGTCACAGGTGAAGGCAGCAGCCAAGTGGGGGACAGCAGCAAGGTGAGATAAGATCCTTGTCACCTTGACTGGACATTGAATTTCAGGATAGCCTCATGGAGAAAGCCAAATTAATTACTGCCTCAAAAGGGTCCTGTGAGTAGTCTTCCATAAACTGGTGCTTATTCTCTTATCTCAGCACAATAGGATACATCCAGTGAAATAATTAGGAAGACAGATTCCCCTTGTAAACATTTTCTGCGCTTGTGTATATTTTTTCCCCTGTGGGACCATTAGCAACAGAGCAGTAAATCTACAAGATCTATTCCCCATATGAGCATGCGTCTCTGTAGTTTGCCAGGTTACAAGAAATATAATTAGGACTCCTTTACCTGACAAATTAATGAGTTGAACAGCAAAGGCCAGATAGCAGTAAATTAAACACCTAAACACTGTGATCTCCGCATGCAATATAATAGTGAAATAGCACATCTTTTGTAATGGCCTTGGCCATTTCAACACATAAATTCCTTATAACATATCAGTTTTATGGTACTTTTTTATTGTACGTTGGTATAAATATTTATACTTTTAGCTTGCCTTGCCAGTAAATATTTAGCATTTTGTTCTAAATGGTGACAGCCTCGGGTTCGTCCACACAAAATGCTGCATGGATTTGTCACGTGAATGCATTTAATGAGCCACTGAGAATGTGCATTTGGCAATAATCACCTTTTAGAAGAACTAACAAATGCTCAACAAGCTGCTTGTTAAAGACAGAGCTTCCGATGTGGTGAGAACACAGACGTCGGTCTGAGGCCAGCCCATGTGATTAGATCAGATTAACACGCGCTTGGGGAGGAAAGAATAAAAGACAATGAAGAAACACATCTCTGCTAAAGTGTTTAATCCTGTTTCAACAAGAAGTAACGGGATTATGCGATTTTAGAGGAAAATTAAATAATAAAAGCCTCGATAGGGTAATTTTGTACTTACAATGAGGTTTTTGCCTATTGATGCCATTAGCAAAACTTAACTATTTTATTTGGTATTAGATACAGAATTCTTGTTTTCTGTAGAAATTAGGAAGAAAAAATGGTTATAGCTTAATTTTCATCATAATGATGCCAAAAGAATCAAGTTAGAGCAGGAGGTGAAAAACTGAGTTAGAGAATAAGTTGATTTCTCATATCTCTTAATATTCCCCAATATCTTACCATGTAGGTGTAAAATGAGATGCAACAATCTGACTCAGAGGATGATCAACAGCAAAGCTGCATGGTATGGCTATAATAATAGCAATAATAATAATAATAATAATAATGATAAAAGATTTGCTTGTAGCACTCAGCTTTTCAGTTCTCATCTTTCAGAGCGACCCAAAGAGACCTCGGCGCAGTCACGCTCTGCGCGGGCAAGCTCTCCGCAAACACATACTCCAGCAACTCATTAGCTACCTTGATTTCCTCAGGGTGGGATTCATCTCACCTGATTAGCCATCCCCATGCCAGCAGCCTGCACAGACCCCCATCTTCAGGCTCCCCCCTAGCCACGGGAGAGCCAAGTACCTCCGGAGAGTGATTTGTTTTGCCCGAAGACGGAGCGAACGCCCCCGAGAAGGTGCCTCCGTGTCCCCAGGGTCGTTAGTGGAAGGCCGAGTGATGGTTTTAGACCAGACACCTTGGCTTTAGACAGCTCAGGTTAGGTGAGAGAAACCCTACCCTGCATATGGGAGCTGATCCTGCTTCCCTGTGCGGCCACATTGTTCTGCTCAACAAAAGGGTCTTTCTTTGGGGTGAGGCTCAGAATGGATGTCCCAATGAAGGAAGGCCAGGAGCACTTCCACTGGAAATTGCTTAAGGAAAAAGACCTTTTCCAGATTTCTCACAGCAAAAAAGTTGCCTTCAAACTTCTCCAAAAAAACCCCCAAACTCAAGGTCAGCATTTAATTTCCCATCCACTCAGAGCCAGGTACTTTAGAGGCCTGACAGCCCCAAGGGCTCCATGAGAAAAAAGTGAATTGATGTTCCTCCACATACAAAGTTTCGTGGTTTACTGAGGTTTTCATGCATGTGGTGACAGTGTGTGTTGAGTAGATGCACAGTAAAGCAGTTCTTCCCACCCTGCTGAGACTTCTACCATCGATCACAGAATTAAAATACAGCAATTCTAGTAAAAAGTGGGGAGGTTGCACTTGCAATTGATTTGGGCTGGAAGAAACCTTTTAAAAGGTCATCTAGACTAACCTCCTTGCCATGGGCAGGGATATCTTCCACTAGATCAGGTGGTTCAGAGCCCCATCCAACCTGGCCTGGAACACTTCCAGGGATGGGGCATCCACAACTTCTCTGGGCAGCACTCAACACAGTAATTGTAAAATAATTTCTTCCTTATATCTAGTCTGAATCAACTCTCTTTCAGTTTAGAACTATTATCCCTTGTTTTATTTCTACAGGCCCTGCTAAAAAATCTGTTCCCATATTTCTTATAAGCCCTTCAAGTAATGAAAGGCTGCAATATGGTCTTCTGAGAGCCTTCTCTTTTCCAGGCTGAACAACCTCTATTCTCTCAGACTCAGACTCCTGTTCTCACAGGAGAGGTGTTCCATTCCTCTGACCATTTCCTTGGCCCTCCTCTTGGCCAGCTCCAACAGGACAATGTCCTTCTTGTGCTGGGATTCCCGGGCTGGAAGCAGCACTACAGGTGGGGAAGTGTCACCAGGGCAGAGCAGAGGAACAGAATCCCCTCCCTCGTCCTGCTGCCCCCCTGCTTTGGATGCAGCCTGGGATACAACTGGCTTTCTGGGCTGTGCAACATGCACTGCCAACTCATATCATATCATATCATATCATATCATATCATATCACCAGGTGTTATCAGCATAAAACCTCTGTAGCCCATTCTAAATCCAGGTTACGTCTAGCATAGCAGGCACAGAGTCTGCTACCCCAAACCAGTCAAGATAAAAATACAATTCAGCCCTACAAGGCCAAACCAGGAAGTCCATAGTTTTCGTATCTGAATTTCTATCCAGTCTTAATTCAATGTGAAAGCTGCCTTTCCTCATATGGACATCAACTTTGGCCACTTCCTGCCCCCATGATAGGTACCCCTCTGCAGCAGGAAAAAGAAATTGAACTTGATTTGCAAAGCTTATGAGGCACCTTTGAAAGTGCCAGTGGAGAGGGACAATTAAAGCACACGTGATAAGTTTTGTGTGTGTTTTTTGCCATTTGGGGCATGAACTTCAGAGGACTGTCCCTGCCATGAATTTGGAGCCCATGAAACATTGCAGAAATGCTTTGCAGGAATGTGAGGGTGTGGGAAGTGGATGGCTCGGAGCCGAATCCTTTTCGGTTCAGGGACGGATGTGCCCCCATTCCCCACACAGCGAGGCACTGCACAGCCTCCCGGGTGTTTGCAGCACCTTTTCAGCTGTAATTGGTACTTTGCTTAAACCCAGAATTCCACTTTTGGAGGTGTTTAGGTGCCTGCTGAGGCTGTCTAGTACAGAAAGCACCTGTCTCCCTTTGATGCCACTCGGGTTCGTTCCCCACCTCCACTAATACTGGGTTCTGAGGGCAGCCCGAGGGAAGTGGGTTCCTGTTCCTGCTGCTGTGGGAAGCTCACTAACCACGAGCTGAACCATCTGCTGGAGCCCTCGCAGAGCCAGCAACCACCACACCACAGGCCAGAAGCTGTAAATGGGGGGTGAAAGGGGCCCCAAAGCCCTGGGAAGGGGGGAGAGGAGAGAAAAGCAAAACTGAAAGAGAAACCCATTGGTATCTGTGAGCGTTAGGGTTGGATATCCATAAGCAAGCAGGTCTCCTGAGGAACCCCTCAGGCAGGCAATGCCGGTGGGATGGGGGCACCCTGCAGCCTAGGGGGGCTGCTGGGACTGTGGCAATGCCGTGCCCTGATGGGCCTCCTCAGGGGAATGGCAGAAGGGATGCATCCAGAGGGATTTAGACTCCATGCCCATCTCAGGGTGCTTCCTCAGAGACACCGCAGCAGCTTGCACTGCAGTGCTCTGCTGCTCATCGGCACCAGCAGTGTTTTCTGAGTGAAGTGGTTGGAAAAGGATTAGACTATCCTGAGGAAAGAGCACTATCCTGAGGAAAGGTGACCCTAATGGCCACCAAACAGGACAGCATTGCTGCACCACATCCCTTGCCTGCACCCATGCCCTTCAGAATCTGCAACAAGCATCCTCTGCACAAAGTTCATTGGACTCTCCCCCCAGATAAACAGGGGCGATTTTTATCGCTATGACTGATGTATATAAGGCTGGCTTTAAAAACAATCTCCTTATCCAGCTGCTAAAAGAGCAAAGGGTGACCACCAGCATTTTAACAATCCTGCAAAACCAGGAATAGATGGAGTGGGATTTATTCAGCATTTTGCTGAGTTTTTGTGAAATAAAACCAATCCCCGGAGAGAGGTATAAGGCCTGGCCTCGCCAGCAGCTCCTGGAGGAGACTGACCCTGCAAAACCCTGAGCAGCTCAGGTTGTGCTTTTCTCCCCTTTGATGCCGGGATGTTCGCAGTTCGTGGTGGCAGGGGGAGGACGTGTGAGACCTGTTTTGGCTACGTCCGCGTGGGCGACCGGCGGCGACCGTGGGTTTCGGTTTGTGTGAGCCCGGCCGATGTCAGGCCTTGCTTGCGTAGAGGCTCAGTGGGAGCGTGGGTGGCACAGAGTATCTGTGTGTGACAGACTGTGTGGGTTTGTGCGGCTGTGCTACGGGCGGGCTTGTCTGCGAGCATGTCCCGTAAATGCTTCTACTGTTAAAGGGAACCGTTTCATAACACCAAGAAAAAAGTAAATAATAATAATACGCATTGTCTGCTGAGGCTGCAGGCTGGTGCCCGGGTGCTCCCCAGCCCAGACCGTGCTGTTGCAGAGGCAGAACATTCCCCAGCTATAAAGATGACCAGAACGTGCAGTTGTTCCTCCCCAAACCAAAAGCTTGTGCTTGGAAACAAGCAGCACTTTGTTATATCATCTCAGCTTCTGACCTCAGACAGCTTTAAGTCAAATTAGTTAGTGTGCCTTTTTTCTTTTTTTAATGAAAAAAATGAAACAAATCATCCCATCCTCATTTCCATGAATGTGAAGAAGAACAAATTCTCCCCACTTTTGCCCACTGTCATTTTCAGGCAAATGTCAAAGCCAAGAGGGTTCCTTGGACGTGTGTTAGCACAATTGATGGGTGAAGTCAACCTAACTTCTCCTGGGCCCAAGGGCAATAAAACCTCTGCTGGCTCTGCTAAACAAGGGGAAAGGGAGGAAATCTTTAATAACACAGTGTGCCCAGCTGTTGGAATGGGATTGAGGTGAATAAGGAGAAGGGCAACTCCTCTGAGAAGCAAGTGGGCATAGCAAGATTTTCAAGGATGGCTTATCCCCAATTTACCCTCCCAGTGCTGGCCCTTTTATTCACAATGAACGCTGGGAAACCGAGTTAATCCATAGGAGCTAATGCAGATCACTGAAAGCCCGAGCACTGAAATACGCCTCATTAATCAGCCTATCTCTGTCTCCGTATGATCTACACGATAGGGATGAATATTAATTTCCTTTGAAGAAAATAAAGAGAAGCAGCCACATGTTTTACCTGGCAAACATATGCAGGGGTGATTCATTCCAAGAACACTCTGAAAAATCCCCACCTCACTTTTACCTCTAGGAAATTCCCTTTTCATGGGAATGAAAATCGTAGCTCCCACGCCCACAGATCACAGGGCTTTGGCACTTAGAAAGGCAAGAGATGCTTCACCACAGCCTTGCTCATTGAGATCTCTCTGCAATGAGCAAAGCACCAGCAATGCTTTCCCCTAACCAGATCACATATATTTTTTTTTTAACCAGCACATTTTTATGGTAGGTTTAAGCAGCTTCCTATGCTCCTGTTGTTGCTTTTAATTTTTTTCACGATTTCGGGTGAAACCCCTGCAGGGGAATGAAAAAAAAAAAATAAAAAGAGAGAAAGAATAAATAAATAATGAAGAAAATGTTTCTCTTTCCCTCTCAATGTCAGGAATGTATGGAAAGCTTTAGGCTGCAGCAGTATTTTGACACTGCACACAGTATTGCTCCCCTCCCCTATTCCTTTGAGGTTCATCTTTCAGACCACAGCTCTGTTCCGCTGCCAACTCGTTGGAAGTGTTTAGTGACTGGAGAACTGTTGCCTGCTCTCTTCAGAACTTCACACTTCATTTTTCCAGATCCCTGCGAGCAGCAGCAAATATTTCACCAGCCTGGTTTGCTGGCTACCACCATAAATCAGACTTAGGACCCAAAAAAATATCCAGGCCTGTCAAGGCATTAAGCTTTTATTTTCAGGCTGGATCCAGTGGTAAATGAGAGCTTGTATTTTCATTTAAAACTGTAAAGGGATTTTAAGGATTGTCGTTGGACAATGGCCAGATTCAAAAGATACAATGCAGAATGTAACTGGTTAGAGGAGATTTGAAAAAGTCTTAAGTATGAAAAATGGCTTTTCTTAAAGGTTTTTCAATGAAATGTGAAGCCAGACTTGAATTTCATAAAGGCTTTGGCACAGGCTGTTTATGAGGAAATCAATTGAGAAAGGGAAGAGGATGATGCTCCTGAGCATTTGAGCGGGTGTTTGTCCCAGCCTGCCCCTTCAGATTCACCAGGACGAGATCTGCTGCAGACGAGACAGGCACAACAGCTAGGAAAAATGTGTCTAATGCTTATTGCCTTGATATGAATCACTTAAAAAATCAGAAATAAAATAGGAACCTGTATAACACTGTGGATTTGGGGATGTTTGCAAGGCAAAGATGCTCAGGAAACTTGCCCTTCACTGCCCCGGCCGGAATTAGATTGCAGTAGGGTTTTTATAACAGCCTCTCGAAGCAAACAACCCCAATCCCTCAGTCTGCTCTTCATTATCCTAAAGAAGCAATGAATAGGAACGAGGTGGGGAGCCGAGCAGCGGGGCTGAACTGCCAGCATTGTCACAGCCCTGCTCCACGGCCTCGTGCTGCTGCGGTTCAGCGAGCTGGGAGCTGTGTACAAACCGTCTCCTTTTTGCATGACAATAACGACCAGACTCATTTACACAACTTAGCTTTAAAACATGCCACAAAGCTCCAGGCAGGGCAAGGTGAACATCGGCAGAAATTACCAGCTGAGGCACAGACACGCATCCTATGCCTCAGTTTCCCTCACAGCTGAGAAACATGGAGAAAACTTGGGGCAGACAAAGCCACGGTGAGTGGAAATGTTGCTTTTCCTCACTGCTCCCATCCCAGACCACCTTCTGACCTGGGGAGAGCAGAAGGCTGCTCCTATCTTTGCTGCATATTCCCAGGATTATCCCAAGCAGGTTGGTTTGGTATTCCTGCCCTGGAGTTGTGTCTTTCCCCATGGCAAGGTGTTTTAAGGACAAGCTGGTTGAATCTCGCTTGGTGACAAAGCCACACAAAACTGTCACTAACTCAGGCCTATTTGGGGTTCTTTTTTCCCCACTGGGCAAATATCCTGTCCCCAGTCTCAACACGAGCCTACACCATCTTTGCAGTTCCTGAGGCAGCAACTCTGGCTCCTCATCCAAAATAAACTGAGGATAAGACACCAGCTTTTGCATATGGGGCTTCTCTGTTCCCCTTAGTACCCGTGGCATGGCTAAAGATGAGCACTGGCACTCACAAATATCAGCTGCTCAACCCCCAGAAATACCTTTCCTCTGGGAAATGTCAGCATCCTGCCCATGGTGTGGGCGGGAAAGGTTCAAACGTGTAGGAGAGTGATGGTGGCTTAACAAATCGCCTCTCTGTCAGCTGAGCCTCCGTAACTGTCTGTGCATGTGCCCCTGGGCCACCTCGGAGGGGAATTAATGGGATTTAGCATGTTAACCTGAATTAATGTGAATTAATTTAGTCAGTTAATTCGCCGGGGGTTGAGGCTGTGTCTCCTCGCCATACGAGCCAGGGCGGATGGAAGCGCACTCAGGGATCATTCCCGTCCGCCAGCCAGCCGTGAATGGGAAGGGCTATGCTGCCAGCACTGGATTGCATGTCTGAACCATCCCTCTGCACGACCAGGGTTACACAGAGATGGGCCCTGAAGAGCAGCTCCACAGAAGCATTTCAGTAACTAAGGAATTGCCATGGGATGTCAGTCCCCAGATACTTTTGAAGAGATGAACCTTGATATATCAGGGTAGGATGAAGTTTTGGCATACTCTGACTATAGGCATACTCTGAGAGCTCTTTTTTTCTGTTAAGATTCATAAAATGAGGGCAAAAGCATTGAAGCCATAGGAGAAAAGCCATGATGGAGCTGTTCCCAGCCCTTGTTCCGTTTTTTCTCAAGGGACTGACTCCCAAGCAGATGGCACATCTGAGATAAACTACATTATTTAAGATTTCTTTACAGAGCAAAGATGCTGCTCTCTGCAGACACAGGAGAAGGTCCTTAGGGTGCTTTTTTCATGTTCTGGCTCGAGGCAAGGGGCCTCTGGAGACCCCCCACCTCCCACAGAGAGCCAGGGGCATTCTCTGCCACAGGCATTGCAGCTCCCCCAATAAATACCAAAGCCTCCCAAGGTCCCATTGCCTTGTCTCCCATGGCTGTGTCCAATCTGAATGGTTTCCTTTTACACTTCCCTGCCTGTGCCCATATTCTGCTCTGCTTATTGCTCGCTACCTGTCTCACAAAATTTCCCACCTCTCTGACCTTGCTACCGCTGCGTCTTGGGTGTTCTGCATTTGAGGCTGCTTCAGCAGTAGGCTCCGAGTCAATTAATTTTCCAAATCACAGCTAACTCAGCAAGGCATTCATGAGTGGCAAGGTGGGGAGGCCAGCTGTACACTGGGGGGAAAAAAAAAGTTTAGTTTCCCAATTTAGCCTGGCGTGTAGCAGGGGTGGCCAGGAACCGGCGCTGGCTGCGAAGCAGGATAATTTTCCAGGTATGTCAAGAGCGCAGCCACCATGCTCAGAGTAAAACAGAAACAAAAGCACCAGTCCTTTCCCCCGTGGCAGGATCAGACCCCCAGCAAAATTACTTCCTATACTGGCAGCTGACATAAGACTCCACACTTCCAGGCAAATAAACACCTTTTCATTTCAGTGGCTATCTGACACGGGTGGAACAGAGGGCAGGGAAAAGCTTATGGCTCCTTTATATTTTTAATAGCTATGAACACACTGCTGGCGCTTAAGAAATGCGCTCGTTAATAAGTGATGAGCGTTAAAGGGCAGCTTGGTGGTTAAGGTTAGAGACCGGCTCTACCCTTGCCTCTGCTGCAGCCTCCTGGGGTGATCCAGGGGCAAGTCCCTTTGTATAAACAACTCCCCACAGGGTGGGCTGTGGGGGGAGCTCCAACTGCATCATCTTTGCCATTCCAAGTGCATTCCTTGGCTTCCCAACACCCTGGGAGCAGGCGGCTCCTTGCAGCAGAGGACATGGGGACATGGTCCCCAAAACACCATCAGTACCTGGGGGTAACACGCACACACTGGTACAGATGTGAAGGAGAAAGATCACACCCTTTTTTGGCCTGCAGCAACTTCTTCGTGTGCCCACACTCCCAGATGAGCATTGGTGTGGTTGCAGTGATGCCTTAGGTTTTAACTTTTCTATTTTTCAAATCCTGCACTGCCTGGTATGTAACTCTGAAGTTCCTTGTGGCCTGGGAGCTGCTGTTCTCTCATGCTGGTTAGACACAACAAACCTCTGCAGGTTTCCACTCCAAGGTCACCAGGCCCAAAATGTGTAAACTAAAAACCTCTAAGGGGGGGCAAACTTGGGGTAATTTCATCATGAACTGAGGTTATAATTGAAGAATTAACCCTGATATGCAAATGAACCAAACTTATAAAAGTGTGAAGAACCCGTGCCCCAGGGTCCATCTTGGGTGTAGCCTCTGGACGGCCCAGGGTGTACCTTTGAAGGCCCTCCAAATAAATACCTCCTTTTATTCTCGTATTCTTGTCTAGTCTCTGTGTTTTAGGTGGCCACTCAAGGCATCAATAGCACAGGTGGTGCATCCTCACTGCTTATCACGGGTCAGACCCACAGTGAAGATGTGACACCACTGCTGTCACACTGGGAAGCTACGACCCGATTCAAAAAACCTGCAAACACTACGTTTTTGAGGTCAATGCCTCATCTTCACAATGTTCAACCTCGTTAACTTTCCTGGAGCCGGTTTGGTCCAACCATGCTGCTGTGTGTTGGTGTGCAGACACTTTCATCCACCTCCGTTCCTCTCCCTTCAATAACATTAATGACTCTCTCCTCCCTACCAGATGGGCTGCAAAGATAAATACATCACAGATAGGGAAGCACGCAGACACGCTGAGGATAGGGTGCAACTAAATGCTTTGGAAGGATAACAAAATGAATACATTTTGCCACAGGAAAAAAAAAAAAAGGACCAGGGCCCATTCTTTGGACGGAAGGGCATCAGGCATGGTGTGGCCACGTCCACCATATTCAGTTTAGCCTCCAAATCACAGAGATCATATCTAAACTGCCCAATGGGAACAGTCCTGTCCTGCCTCCCGAGCTGTGCCAAGCATTTTATGGGAGAGCTCCAGCAAAAAGCTAGCCCAGGCCTCTCCTAACGATTCTGTCAGGGCGAGTCCATGCTAATAACAATAATCAATGTGTCCACTGAATTGTTTCATTTATTCATATAAATGTCCCCTTTCAGACTGGCTTTCACTACTGAAATTCCTTTTCTTTGGATAACATCTTCATTGACGTCTTTTCATTGCCCATCGCTGCTCTGTGCTAGGGACATTTGCAAGAAAATGCAACTTTGTGCTCATATGGCATCAATTATTTCCGGTAATCTCCGCCTTCTCTCCCAGACGGACCACCTCTTTTCCCCTTCTCCCCACCTCCTTCCCTAAGGATCTAAGGAAAACAAGAGTGATTTTCAGTAGAGGATCTGAGACCTGTGCACAGGTTTGCTTCACCTGATCACAGTGAGGTGTGTATAAAACCAGAAGAATTGAGGTCTGCTTTGAGGGAGTGGCAAAAGACTGTACCACTGTGGCCTGAGGCAGTGGTGAGGAGCTTTAACTCTGCCCACGTGATTTTGGGAGCCTCAGCACCGAGCCAGTTCACAGCCCCGACCCAGAGCAAGCCAGATCCTTCACACCTGCCCCATCCACATCATTGTCACAGACCCCAGGTGGCTTGGGCAGGGACAAGACAAATTTTAACCTTATTTGCTGCTATTTTCACCATTGCAGAAAGTGTAAATGAGGTTGAGAGCTGGAATTCTGTTTCGTCTTAATTTTCTCTGAAATTGGTCTGCTTGTTGAATGTAAATGCATTGAGTTTCTTTCACATGTCCCGCACTAGACACTCTGGTATAAATGTTTGATTTGGAAGAATTTCTATTTAATTTCTGGGATGGGGTGGCATTGGTCTGCAGTTTTGTCATAGTACTAGGAAGCCCTAAGGTAGAAGCAGATCTAGAACTGGAAAAAAATGAAAACCATGAAAATGTCTTCCTCTCAGAAACTGTGATTCAAATAGACTTTCACTTTTTTTAATTCCTCTGACAAGACTTTGAAGAAAAAAAAAGACACTTTACTGAAACAAAAGAATTTCTATCAGAAATACCTCTTTCAGAAGGCAAAAGAGAAGAATTTCATGTCATATTACATCTGCTCTTTTCTTCATAAAGTATTTGGGTAACTGATTTCTTGAGGCCTAATGGTATAAATATAACACAGCAGAGAGATGAAGTCATTTGATACAGTGGCAAGATGTCAAATAAGACCTGGTATAAGTAGATGAAATAGCCTATTTATTTATTGTCTATAATTTCTTTTTTTTTTTTTAAATAAACATTAGAAGCAGCTGTTAGCGCAAACAACAGTTTGTCTTATTCCTTAAATCAAACTCTACCCTTTTGGTGATTTCATACAACAGTTTGATTCTGACATATAGTATTGGCATTTCCTGCTAAATGGAAATAATAAGAGCGTGGGTTTTGCTGAACACTTCCTCCACACACACGTAGACACGTGTTTCTCCTCCTACCTCCCCACTGTCTGTAATCACTGCCCTGATGAAGTGTGACCAATCTAGAAAAAAAAATACAGTGTGGGATGGTGGGCTCAATGGAAAATCATAATTTATTTTCCGCCCAGCAAAATCCTTTTTCTTCCTGCTCTTTGATAAACCATGGTTTGTGCTCTCTTCAGAAGCCTCGACAATGGCAGACTGTGCCTTTTCATCACTCGAGCGCTTTTGCTTTCGGTTGCTCTGCTATAAATAGGAAAGTCTTTGTTCTGGCCCTTTTGGATCACAGGCACGACCCATGGAGGACACTCCAGCCTTTCCATGCTTCCCGGTTGTTCTCCCGCGAGAAAGGAGCCACACAAACAAACAGGCTGCTCTGTTTGGACTTTCTCTGAAGTCACAATTTCTTCCACTAAATGTTTACGCATTCCAAAGCCGAGTGACTGGCCTTGCGTCTTGGGAACCCAGCGCTGGGGATTTGCGTTGCTTTCAGTAAGACTTGGAGATGTGTATTTAATGGCTTCAGTTAACAAGTTAATTAGCATGCTTTTTTTTTTTTTTTTTAAGCTTCTGCTAAAATCAAAACACAGCTAGCATTTATTTTGGTGCTAATGGGAACATTTTCATAAACTCCAAATTTAGAGCCAGTAGAAGGATCCTGGCTCAGCACATTTTCAAAAGAAGGGCTTGATCCAAGGCTCTTTACAAAGTCATTTTCCCTCTGTTTCAGCAAGTTTGGAGTCAGCTGCTCAGTTTAGGTGTAAACTGTAGAAGAGAGGGCAATCTCCCACTTAGGGTCCCCAGTGTCCTCAAGCCTGACCCTGAGGGTCTGTCTCAAGGATTCAAAGGCAACAATACTATTAATGGTACCTTCAGTCCCTGATATCCCAGAACTGGACTATGCGCTGAGCATGAGCAACAGGCTGAGAGGAGAGGGAGCTTCTGAGAACCCTGATGCCTGGTCATGACTGGCTTGGCCCAAGATTGAACCACAGAGCAAGAGGCAAACAATCTGTTCATCTGTTCTTCACAAGTGTCTTCCCTGCCTGGCCAACCTCATCAGTTACTCCTCTGTGAAGCTTCTCCCTTCCTTGCTTTCTCTTTCAGCTCAGCCTGTTTATCTTTTTTTTTCTTTTTTTTTTNTTTTTTTTTTTTTTTTTTTTGGGAACAAATTAACTAAATTCTCCAAACTCACCTGCATTGCTATCAGACACTGTTCTTTTAGAAAACCTTGGCATCATTTCTGAAATTTCTCTATGTACACTTTCCTGTTCTTGTATTTCCGTCATCCAGGTATCATCACTCAATAACCATACTGAGGCTGTAATGCTTTTCACATGGAAGGAATTGTGTTTTATTGATGGCAAATGTTGTAATGCACTTTCATGTCAAGATGAAAATCCGAAAAAGAAACTTTTTATAGTGTATGCTACATGAAACCTCTACACTGAAGCAGGCTGGAGAGAGAATATGTTCCAGTACACATATGCTATGACTATATATAGTAAATTAAACAATCCTGGCATGCAGGAGTGGGCATAAGAACATATCCATGCTGCAAACATTTTAGCATGGGCACAGTCAAGTAGCACTCTCCCAAGCCAACTTCAGGCACAGATCGTATGTTAGCAAAGCCAAGAACACTCTGAATAGGCATTTTGAATGTGACTGTTCCCTTCCCGGGGCTCAGGGCACTTAGTGTTGTGAACCTAACGAAAGAAAAGCCAAGTGGCTTCAGGACCAGAGCGTGAACCCAGGCACTGTTTGGTTCATGCAACCACAGCAATCAAACCTACCACGGACATCTTGGGGATGCCATTCTCCAAACTGCCCCCTGATTTCTGTGGTCACGGTAGGAACCAGACTCTGTGTGGGTCACTTGTGGTTTTATTTGATGGTTGATGGATGATGGTTTTATTTGCAAAGGGATGCTTGGTGAAGCCCCTGCACCTCACAGAGAGAGGGTTGGAGCAACCTGCTCCTCAGGCAGAAACCTGCTTCCACAGAGGGAACAAATGCTTGGTGTGCAGTGGGAGAGGAAATGGGAGAGGAAGGCCAGAGCCTACATGTCCACTGCTGGGTTCTTAGCCCAGAGACAAATCAGGATAACACTACCAAAAAACTCCAATAAACAAACAAACAAAAAATCTGCAAGTAAAATAAGACAATTTTTGGTGGGAACTGTGAGAATCAGTGCAGCATTTGGAGGTTGGAGAAAATGCAAGGTCAGACTGGAGACAGAACCAATTGTGAGGGTTTGCTGGTTCCCCAAAATCAGAGAGTTATGCCTTCCAGCATCTCCACCAGCACTGCCTCAGCTCATTTCTGAGCACAGATGGAGGAAAAGCTTTTCCTGGAAGGCACACGCACTGCGCTGGGTGGTGGAGACCCGGGTGTGTGGCACAGCCAGCCCATACAGACACCTGCTTGGCTTGAAGGATCTGACTACATAGCACAGCTGGGGACAGCAGAGCCTCCAGACAGTCATTACCCCATGTCCAGTGGGACTCTTTACACAGCTGGTTGATGCCCTTCCTCCCACTGCTGATGGAAACACACAGCCTGACCAGAGCCCTTGGGTGTGTGCCACATGCACTCCAGCCGTGGCTGTTACTACTGCCAGCATTTGAATCTTTTTCTGGTTATTTTTTCGGTTCCCTCACTCTGGAGGTGGTGTGGCTGAAATGCAGAAGGCTCATCCTCAGATTGTTTTTGTCTCAGTTCATACCCTGCTGCCACCTGCCATTGGATCCCCTCCAACTCCACCAAAACGAGTGAGAGTTAAAATCCTGGAGTGATTTTAGCCCCATGGGAGCAGGAAGGTCCAGACACCTCTTCAGAAAAGCTTGTTGGGTGGTTTCCAACGTCTTTTTTTTTTTTTTTTTTGCAAAGGCAAAATGTTTAGCTACACTTTGGGAAAGTATCCAAGTCTATGGCTCCTTGCCTGAAGGAGCCTTGAAGCTTTTTCAAGGTCGAATTGTCTCCTCAGCTCAGTCACCATGTGTGCAGTGATGTTGTGAATTTGCATCTGATTTATGTACCAGAGAAACAAGATTACCACACACCCCAAACACAGGAGAAATGGCCTTCTCCTTCTTTCTCATTTGATTCTCGGAGCTTTTTTCTGTTTGCCACTAAGAGCAAAACTAGAAAACCCAACTCGAAGCCCAGCAGCTAATGGGTCAGGTCTCAGGTGTTGCTCACTCCTGTCAGCCACTGAGACCAATTCAAAGGCTTTCACTATTAATAGTGATATTAACTCCTGTGCTAGTGCATGGAACTGACAATATTTTGCAAAAAAACCACATTTCTGTTCAAAAATACAGTGCTCTCACTAATTTTGTGCACAACCATCAATTTAAAAAACTGAAAAATTCAGACTTCCGCACCCAGAACTATTTTCCAGCCCTGAGGTGTATGAAATCTGCTGGCAAACTGGCTCCAGGGACACAGGTTTTTGCACCTCTTCATGATCCAGATTCCAGGGCAGATGCTTCTGAGATTCCTTTGCAGGCAGGAAGGAGAAATATCTTTTTAGAGTATCTCTCCCTAAAGTAGGCAACTCAACTGGTTCAGATCAAAGCACTACTTTCCCTCTATTGACTCTAAAGGGAGCAAACATAGGGTAACTATCCCAGATGTGGAAGTCTGGTTTAGGTGAGATAACCCCTATGCTATTTCTTTGGGCTCCAGCACTGGTCCATTTGCAGCTGTTCTTCTCAAAGAGCTCATGCCCACCTTGGGGTGGGTTTTGGGTGGGATGGCTGATATGTGTAGGCATTAATTAGTCAGGTCCTGGAAAGATTCACACCTGGCAAAACCAAGATGGAAATGCACTCCTGTCTCTTTCCAAGGGCACATCACTGTTGCTACATCTGCTTTCTTTCCACTTTATTTTCTTCCAGGCTTCATAAATCTCACTCTTCTTCCTGCCACCCAGCATCAGGCGTGAATGCTCCCACTTGCTCAGCTGGGAGGGAAAAATCAGATTTACACAAGCTCAGCCTTGCTAAGGCAAATGAGCTCTGTGAGTTAGGAGGTCAGTGCACCAGGGTGTGGCTCCAGGTAGATGTCAAAATTGCAAATGACAGGCCAAAGTAAGCCCAAAGTCTGCAAACAGCCCAACAGACAATCCTGATAATGGGAAAGCCTTCTGCAAACCAGTAGCAGAGCCAGGAGGAAAGATCTGCTCTCACTCTATATTATTTTCCTATCTAGAAGCCTGGGCTACAGCAAGACCCTTTAGAAAACAGCCAAACACACGTTGCTGTCAGTTGTTTTTTGTTGACGGAAAAAGAGAGCTCGAACTTTTCTCTGAAAACACCCCCCGCTCAGGGTTCCTGGAAGAGGCTGAAGTCTCTGGTTTCTACAGTAGCTGCCTCTTACTGAGGGCTCAGGGTCATGTATGATTCCAGTTTTAGCTCTGGCCTGCAGAAGATCTGAGGCATAACCCCAGGAGTAAAAGAGGGTGTGCATGGATGCACAACGTGGCTGTCGCTGGTCCAGGAGTATCACATTCCCAAGGATATGGAAAGTGGGAACTCAAATTGTTTTAAATGGAGCATCTTCCTATCTTGCTTCCACACTGCTGAGACTTTTCTTTTAAAATCCCAATTTTCTCCTTTTCTGGTTTCTAGGGCTTGAGTGAGAAGAGTCATCGTCTCCTATTTTTCAGATGTTTATGTTCAACATCCTGAGTTTATTCATAGAGCAACAAGCCTGCCTTTAAAAATCAGGGCCAAATCTAGGTCAAATCTGATAAACATTTCATCCTTTGCTCTGCAGACTCAGAGGGCTCAGGCACTTGATGGTGTCACTGCAGGTCAATGACTGACACCACATCACCAACAGGCCATGAAGGCCGAGCCCCAAAGGTGAGGCCAAAGACTTCAGCTTGAAACCTCTCTCACTGGGTTTTCAGCAAATGTATTTTATGTCACGTTTGCCAACAATCACCACTTGAGTTGCAGTATTTCAGTGTTTGTGAGACCAAAGACTCTTCACAAGCTCTTAGTTTTCTACAGAAGAACGTTTCTAGAAGTATTTAGAAGGGACTGTAGTACAGCATATCTTGGTTGTTCTCTTTGCTGCCCAATAAAGGTGCCATCCAAACCAATGCTTGGACAGAAACATCTCTGCTAACTGGGGAGACGTCATCATGAAATGTGTTCAGTCATTCAGGAGTTCTGAAATTACTGAGCTTCACTGACTGACCATGTGATTGAAAAGCTACAGACAAACATTGCCCTTGTGTCCACACACAGCACAGTCCCAGCAGTTCTGTCTCATACCAAAAGGAGCTGCAAATTACAGTTAGATGCTCCCAAAAGTCTAAGATAAATCCTTAAACTGAAAGAAAGACACTTTCAAAATCACTGACTTTGTCTGCCCTGGGCTTCATGTTCACAGAGCTCCCTTATTCATGGAACAGCTCCAAGTGGCAGTGGCTGCTCATAGGAGTTGCTCCTACATGAGTCAAACAAAGCAGCCACAGGATCATAGAACCATAGAATCATTAAGGTTGGAAGAGGACTCCAAGTACATTGAGTCCAATCATTAACTCAGTTTTGCTAACTCACCACTTAACCATGTCCTTCAGCACCACATCTACATATCTTTTAAATCCCTTCAGGGATGGTGACTCTACCACCTCGAGGAGTAGCCTGTTGCAATGCTTGACTACATTTTCAGTGAAGAAATTTTTCCCAATATCCAATCTAAACATCTCCTGGCACAACTTGAGGCCATTTCCTCTCATCCTGGCCCTTGTAATTCAGGAGAAAAGAGTAAGTCCCACTTGGCTACAATCTCCTTTCAGGGACTTATAAAGAGGAAAAAGATCCATCCTGAGGCTCCTTTTCTCCAGCCTAAACACCCCTAACTCCCCGGACTTGTGCTCCAGACCCTTCCCCAGCTCCGATGCCCTTCTCTGGACACAGCCCAGGCCCTCAATGTCTTTCTCACATGAGGGGTACAAAACTGAACACAGGATTCGAGGTGTGGCCTCACCAGTGCCCTGTGCAG
This sequence comes from Mohoua ochrocephala, assembly GCA_013398855.1. Classification (NCBI taxonomy): domain Eukaryota; kingdom Metazoa; phylum Chordata; class Aves; order Passeriformes; family Acanthizidae; genus Mohoua; species Mohoua ochrocephala. The sequence continues at coordinate 152,693 of VZTA01024014.1, read as the reverse complement.
AAGGACAATCCCTGCCCTGGTCCTGCTGCCACACTATTGCAGGTACAAGCCAGGGGCCATTGGCCTTCTTGGCTACCTGGGCACACTGCAATCAGGATGTGACAGCCCAGACAAAGTCAGAAAAAATTAAATGCAAATAATGAAACTAGATTCATGTGGTTCAGCCCTTTTCCTCTGCGCTCTTCAGCGTATTTGCAACACCACGATGATGGCTGATAAGAAAACAGGGGGTCAAAGTGTCAAGAAAACAGAGGTTGTTTCCTTTCTATTAAATACGAAAAGCAGCATCTCCCAGCTTTCTCATGGCTCAGCCCAACCCAGAGAGAGGCTAAACTTTATTCAGGTGCAACTGAGAGGTGCTGGCTGCACAACATCTGTACAACAACACATCACACCCATTAATACGTTTCAAAGCCTGGGACACCTCTTTTTCCCTGGATGCTTTTCTGCCTCGAGCAACAGCCCACGCACCATTTCTTTCACTCCAGGAAAAAAAAATAAACAAAACCAAACCACTCGTCAATAATGCTCAATGCACCAGTTGTGTCTTTGTAAGAAGAAGACCAATGCAAGATGAATTTGAGAATATTAACTGTACCAGATAGCAATCATTATGGACACAATAGAAATACTGCTTTTATGGCACTTAATCTTTTCCCTCATCTCTCCCACTGCAAAGTCCCTCTCTGCTCTACTATCTGTCTCAGATAATTTAGAAGATTACAGGAAACTCAGAGCAAATTTTCCCAGTTTCTCCAAGTTGGGGTTTTTAAAATTATTTATTTATAGTCTTAAAATTTACTTGGCCAAGAACTTGTCATTTTTTCCAGCTGTGTTGGATAGTCTAGCAAAGATGTTGCTTTGTCCCACTTATATCCAGTGGATTGATCTCCAGCACAAGCACTGGAGTTACAGAGGGGCAGTGGGATATGTTCCAGCTTGAACGACCAAAGCACTGACTAAAGGAGAAGTCTTCCCCCATCCTCTGAAGTCTTCAAAACTATATGAAAACATCCAGTCCAATCACGCACACAATTTTGGGACGAGGGAGGACGGTCTAGCTGGGGGTCTGCACACAGGGGCATCCTGCAGCACTGAGCAACAAAGACTAAAGAAGTTAACAACTGTCAGCATTGCCACTACCTAATTATCCAGAGGCCAAAATTCTTGGTTTTCCTAGGAAACAGAAATCCTTTCTGCACAGAGAATGGGTTTTCCCATGCCAAACCAGAGGCAAATCCCACCTTCTCACTGGCATTCTCTCATCTTCTGTTTTCCTTGGGAGGGCCAATTTGCCCTGACTCACACACACAGCTCCACAAACACACCCAGGTACAAGGTGCTGATCTGCTCACATGCACAGAAAGCAAAGATCCCCAAAGCCTAAAGGTGCATTTTAGAGTGCTTCTCCCAGCAAGGAAGCTGGAATGTTATGTTCCCTTTTTAAATATTTGAGTATCATGTAATGCAACAATAGTGCATAAATACATATATCAGAAAAAAACCAAACCCTCAATAAACTACTGGTCCTGATCTTTAAATCTCAGGGAGTTAGCTCCTGACTTTGGGAGATCAGCTTTGAGGACATTTTTGGCCAAACTATTTTCTCTTGGTCGTCTGCATGGTGGGGGATGTCCCTTCCTACATCCAGCTACAGTTTCTGAATTAACAGTCTGTGTAACATTTCTTGTATAGTCTGTGAAGCCTTTTAATGACAATTTAGGCGTTAAGCTTCTGCTTTAGGAACGACTTAGCCATTGTCTCTAGCCCTTAGCTCACTGGGAACTATGAGGAGTCATCAGGTGAGAAGTCACAAGCCATGGCATTCAAGGCTCTGCTTCCCACTGCTACCTTTGCCTCAAACATCCAGATGGCTTTTATGGCTACAAAAGGAAAACCAGCAGGATTCAATTCTACCATTTATTACCTGAAGCAAGTCATTCCTTTGTATGTCCTGCTAATAATGTTTTTTAAACCTCTACAGTGAACCCAAAGAGGGCAAAGCAGAGTGCACAACTACAGCAGCTGTGGCAGAAAAAAAAATTCTCAAACTGCAACCCTCCTTTTCCTTTTAATTTGGATTGGTATTGACCTGCTAAGGAGAAATGTGTTTACAAGCAAAGTACTGCCCTTCTCTGAAAAAATGGCGTTACAGCCTTTCAATTCTTTGAAATTTTCCTCATCACAAATATTAACAAATGAGTACATATTTTACGAAGAAATACTGATTTCTTAACAACAGCTGTAAAGCAGCCAAAAACCCTTGGAAGAAAAACAGCAACTGCACTTTAAGCTATAAAAAAGCAACTAAATAAACCAGGAACTGCAGGATTCATAGCAAGAACAACTCCCTTGTTCCATATATACTTTTACCCATTTCCCATTGAATAATATTGACTCAACAAGGTGGCAAAGACAAAATCATATTCATACTCACATTCATATCCTATATTTTCACCAGTGCCTATCTAAAGCATTACACAACTTTTATTAAGTACCCATCCATTCTGGACCCTTGAGAAGAGAACGAGTTTAAGAAAACATTCTCAGAAGTGAACTCCTTCTCATTCTGGGAGACAGCTGCAAATCTGGTTGCCCCCTTTCTCGTACTGCACATGGGTGTGGGTGTGTTTCTGAACTTCACATCTTCATCTCTGAGGTTTGTTTTGTTATTTGCAGTTGTTGTGGCAAAGAAGCACTGAAGAAATGACTTTGACACTTCATTTGCAAGGCCTGAGGTCTGTGGTCATTCTCATCTTTAGCACCAAACCTTTGCAAATTCAGAATTATCCTTGTCTCTGTTGGGTGCACCTTTTCATGCGTCTCCAGGACTGAGGGGCATCAGCCAGGCTGCTACAATTTTGCCTGATTTTGGCCCCCAACTCCACTGTGGGGCTGAAAGGATGCAACAGAATGAGAGAAGCCCTGCATGTACCAGTGATGAGGTCAGTTATACACCTAGGGAAGGGATAGATCCTTTCGTGCAGCTCCTTTGGGTTTATAATTAAAATGCTTTAGCATGGCAGTAACTGAAATGCCAAAGGCCCAATAGTGACATTAAATCTGGCAGCGACTTCAGCAAATCTACACTTCCTCAAAGCAAAAATTGCATCAGATTTTAGCTTTTCTTTTTGACAGAGTCAAATCTAAGATCTGCACATTGACCCTACATGTTCAACACCTTCTTGGGGAGCTGGAAGAGGGGATGCCTTCAGGGCCCTACTACTTTCAGTGTAAAGCCAGGATCTGAGCATGGCGATTTGCATCTGAGACAACTTTTGTTTATGGTGTGCATTCATTTATCCATCTTCACCAGAGTGTCACCCCTCAGCCCCACAGCGATGGGCGCGAGTCCCCAGTAACCCCACCTGAACAGCCTCGGGGAGGCGCCATCTCTGGCACACCACGGTCACTTCAAGTACCAGTGGTTTGTGTTTTCCTGTCTCTTGGTTGTCACACTGCAGATGACCTAAATTATCTCTCTCTATTTTAAATTTTCTTCAGATGGTGAGACCTGATACAGGCAGGTGTCTCTGAGCAGGAGAACATGCCCTCACCCATGAGCGGGGGATCCTCTTTCCATCCTTCACCACAGGTGCTGCTGACACAGGGTGGGCGCTAGGTCTGTGCCTCTGTGCCACACACACCTGGCCCTGCAAATCCACTATAATCAGGTGATGCTGCAGTACATCAACACATCATCTGTTGTTATTTTCTGGCATGGAGGAGCTCATGCTCCAGGGCAGATGCCCACAATAAAATGCCAGTCTTGACATGACCATTCCCAGAAAAACACACTTTATAAACAAAAGCAGTGCACAGGAAAAAATAAAAAATGTCCCTGTGCCCTGTAAAAAGGAACAATCAAAATGAGTTCCTGGTTGGAAACTCATGAAAGTAGCAATTGGGGGGATCTTCTTCATCAGGCAGAGACAGGGAGTTTTAAAACAGCACGTACCAAACCTTCCCTCATTGGCAAGGAAAGGGGTTGCACAAGTTCTTCATAAACATCTTTATCTGCAGTCATTAGGCAGCAATCCTAAACACTGAATGTGTTCTTCCCATCATTTCACAATAGGTTTTTTTCTGATTTCTAGGAACTGTTTTCAAGGACTGCCACTCAGCATCTGAGAAAAATGTGTGGCTGTGACACACAGTCAATCCTTTTTCTTGGGCATTGCCCAATTGCAGAAATACAAAATATCATATCACCACATACTCTACTTTTCTCTAACACTTTCTATCCAATACCTATAAGCAGATTACAAACATGAATGATTTTACTATGATTTCAAAGATCCCTGCCCAGAAGGAAAAACAGTTTCTGTGCTGAACACAAGGAAAAGAGGACTGAAGGGGCAGCGTGAGGAGAGGCACAGGCATCTTCCTTAATGCCCAATACAATGCCTTATGAAGCCTCAATCCTATCTTTATCTAGTACTTTGAATTAATGTCTTCCAGACAAATAAAAAATACTGAGAACAAAAACAGGGCAGAGGGGAAAGTACAAAAAAAGATGGAACAAAAATGCCATTTTAAACCACTGGCCCCAAGTCAGCATGGAACCATTTTCTATGGCAAGGAGCAAGTCGAGCAAATTCCTCGTCGAATTGGTATTTTCTACAGCTCCCCAAAAGCTGTGAATTTTGCAGCTCTTTGAAATAGAGGGTAAGATCCCTGCCAGCACTGCTCCAAATCCCTGGACAGTGCAGGAATTGCTGCTCCACACACGGCAACCGATCAGCAAAGGGACAGAAGCGCAGGCTGGATTTTCAGTCCAGCTGCCAAGTGGCATTGCAAAGACAGACCCCTGGAGATTTCTTATACTTTTTTTGGCTTATTCTCCTGGTGTGTTCCTCTTAACAGAAATCAGCTGTTTCCCTCACTTTTACAGTATTTACAGAAGAGACTTTAGCATCTGGCCTGGCTATTATTAAAAGATCAGAGCATGCTGCTCTTTTAGGAGAACACCACTACTGGTAATAAACGGACAAAGATCCTTTGCATCCAGGTTTCCTGAGATCTCTCTGGATTATTTGGGATTTTTATCCCTTCTGTTGCAGCCTGTCCTTCCTATTTCCTCATGTTTGCCAACCAGCCTCACACATCCTGGAGCAGGGATAAAAATTGTGTTTTCCTGGAAGAAGCTGTCTCAGAGCGTTTGGATGTAGCAGCATCATTTTCAGCTACCAAGGACTTCTTTGGGAATCAAAAAATAAACAAGCCGTAGGGGGTTGAGCAGCTGCCTTAGTGTTTATACTTTGATTTTATATTCAATAGTGCCCTAAAGTCACAGCCTGGAAGAATAATCACAGCACCTTCCAGTAGCTAAAGGGGCTCTCAGAGAGCTGGAGAGGGACTTCGGACAAGGGCATGGAGTGACAGGACAAGGGGAAATGGCTTCACCCTGCCAGAGGGTGGGGTTAGATGGGATATTAAGAACAGATTCTTTGCTGTGGAACAAGATGATCTTTAAGGTCTCTTCCAAACTGAACCACTCTGTGATTCTATGACTGCACCTGAAGGGGAAAGGAGAGGTCACTAAGCACTGCAGCCCTACAGATGTGCAACAAGGTTTTAAACCCTTATTGCACCTTGTGTGCCCAAAGCCAGAGGCAGGGACAAACCAAAACCCTAATGCAGGTGCTGGGGAAAAAGTCACCAAGTGCACTTTGGAAGGTTGGAGGTGGACATCAGGAGAAGCTTGGGGATAGAATGCTCCACTGAAGCCATGGCTTTATCTCCATGTTTAGAAGATAGCAAGACTTGCTGGGCACAGCCCTGCTGAGAGGATCTGGTGGCTGTGGTCCTGCATCGAGCCTCTCTTGAACCAGGAGACCAATGGAGACTCCTTCACTTCACTCAACCAGCACTTCAGTGACCCTTCATTGATTACACCCACACTGACGGGTAGGAAAAGGCTGCGTCCAAAACCGCGGAACTATTAATAGAGGGACTTCAGCTGATCGCTCCTGGCGTAATCACCATCTGAATTTGGCCTCGTGGCAAACATTAATCACTGGCAAGTTGCTGCGGTGTATCAACGTTAACATGGGTTGTTTGCTTTTCTCTAAGTGTTGGGACATCCCACAAGATCCAGCTGCTCATCCCGAGCGAGCTGCTGGGAGGGAGCGGCCAAGGGCTGCCTCCATGGACTGCAGAGATCTCTGCTTTTCTTCCTGCCCCACCGCAAATCCTGAGTAAATCTGTTGAGGCAGCACAACTTGGCCTTAACTCCACATTGTTATTTGACCAGATCAGCAGTCTGGAAACTGGGTCATTTTTTCTAAACATGTGGTTTAGAAATGTGCTGTTTCAAAGGACACTATCCAATGGTGTGAGACCAAACACTGGATTTGTAGTAAAAAAAGCTAAACAACAACAACAGCAACAACCGAAGTTCAAAGTTCTTTGTAAACACAGAGCCCACAGGACACCCTGACAAAGTAGGGAAAAAACAAATTCCCTGATCTATATTTAGGGAAACTGAGGCATTAAAAGAGGAGTCCCAAGCTGTCTGGAGAATTACAGATGATGCTGAAATTTCTCAGCTACAGAAGTAAAACTAATTTGTCTCATATTTAGAAGTTCTTACAAATATACCTATAGGGATTTTTTTAAACTCTCACACAACTGGAGTAGGGAAATTCATGTCTGCTTGTTATTTAGGTAACACAGTCAACATTCGAAATGCAGGTTGCATCTACACTAAGTAACATATGCAATAAATGAGCACAGGAGTAGCAGGGCAGGCCTGAGAACTTCAATTTTAAATTATGTTGTACGTCCCAAGTTATTTGTTTGCACTGCATCAGATCACCAGAAGCTTTTGGAAGTTTGGGCTTTGCTCTCTTTCTATCTCACGGTCTTATCTGTTACTGGCACCAACAGTTTCATATTCCCAGAGGCATAAATGCTGAGGTTCCCCCCTCCAAAGTCATACAATTATCACAAAGAGTCCTCATGGGAATATCTCCACACATCCCAGACTGACATTCCACCAGTAGATCTAAAGGGAAAAGATAATCACAGAAGGCCCAAGCTAAATATTTAATTTCTTGCTTTAAGCTTGTGCTAAAACTTTTCTTCAAGATGTTGAGTAGAAATGCTCAATGTGCTCCCAGTATTTTATCTGTCACCGTTGTCCCCATCACCTGTCCAAGGATTATGGATTTCTAACAGCTTTGTTTATCATTTTTAACCCATTCAACAAATGTTTCTGGTGAATAACGCTTCTGGGCTGTCCTCTGCAAGAATTCATCCAAGTGGTGAGTGCCTGAGCTGGACACCCTCACTGCACCCCTACCCAATACATGATCTAGTGTGACCCCCCCACATGCTGCAGAACATTGGTCATCTGCGAGAGGTTTCCCAGCAGAGGGATTTCACCTCAAAACATCAATACATTTCCTCCTGACCATGGAGAAGGTAACTAGGCAGTTCATGTCAATCCTTGGATATATAACTGAGGTTATTTCCTTCTTTTCCACAATAAACAGCTTGATGAATGTTTTATTTGGTGCCAGAACAGGGCTTGGTGCTGAACCATAAAGTCAGACCCTGGTCCTTTTCACTCCCGCCTCTCCCAAAGAGCTTGTTTAAGGCACAAAAAAAGGCTGATTTAGGCCTGTGGCTGCTCTGAGCCCTTCCAGTGTTGCTCACAGCCACAGGAAATTAAAAAGTTAAAACCGAGGCCAGCAGGGAGAGGCAGTGTAGGACTGCATGGGACCAGCAAAGCCAGACTCCAGTGATTCAGAGTTGATGCTCAACCCTCACACCAAAAGATGGGGAAAACAACAGTCACCACCCCTTGCAGGAAACGTATCTAACTCTTGTCTCCTAAAATAGTTTGAGTTTTATCTACCCCCACCACTCCACATGTCTCTGTACAGGGCTGTCCCCCATGTTCACCAGTGGTGGTCACTGTCTCCAGAGTGGTTGATTTTTTTGCTAAGGCACAAGAGTTGCCTCCTTAAGCTGCCAGGTAAACGAATCAAAAAATCAAAACCAACATCCCCAGCATGAAGTTCTGTGCTGAATCAGAGGGATGGTTTGGCTCTATCAGCCCTTGTGCTGACCATGTCTGCCGTAGATACCCCAGAGAAATGTGCAGAAACCAACAAAAACTGATCTTTAAGGTCTCTTTCGACCCAAACCATTCTATGATTATATGAAGAGAGATCACTGTAACCCGTCAATAACCTGCCTATGTATGAATTTAACCTCATCCAACCTCTTTATTCAGATTTCATTTAGCTGAATATGTGTTCTCCATACAGTCACACAAGCAATTTTTATCTCAGACAACAACCCGTAGCAGGCAGCTCCCAGCCTGCCTCAAAGGGCAATGGGATAATTTGGAAAGGATCGTGGGAGGTCTCCAGATCCACCTCCTGCTCAAGCAGCCTCAGCTTGGAGGTCAGACCAGGTTGTTCCATGCTTCACCAGTTGGGTCCTGTAAATCTCCAGGAACAGAAGTGCCACAATTTCCCGTGGCCCCTGTTCCAGCACTTCACCATATAAAATGGAGAAAAAATTTTTATTTCCGTTGATGAGAATCCGGATTAAGTGACCATGAAAGCAAGACTATAATGAGGGTCCCTCTGGGCTCTGAGTAGCTGAGATGGGTTAATCTGTGGGCAGCAGAAATTCTTAGCACTAATGCTAGCATCACGAGTCCCCCACAAAACAATTTCTATAGTAACTATACCACAGAGCACCGGTTGGTTTGCTTGGTTCCTCACTCTTGGATCAAGCTTCCCTGCAATCAGGACTCAGATTATGAGCTGGCATGAAAGAGCTCTCAAGCTTTAACCACCACAGAAGAAATGTGTAGGTCCATGGTAAAGCCAACAAGAGCTCACAAAATCAGTATCAGTGACATTTTTATATTTCAGAGTCACAGGTTTCTCGAAACGATCAGAACCTCACACCTCTCTGCGCTACTATTTCGCAGACTCAAGAAATAGCTAAAAAGGATAAGAACTTACTATGAAACCAGGCACAAACTTGCAAACAACTCCTGTCCTCTCCTCCTGCAGACAGCCTTGGGTGAACTTAACCTCACCTTCATTAGCTGCATCTCCTCCTACACCTGACACTAAGCTGGAGGAAAAATAGCCTCCTCCCTCAGTCCCCTCCCAATCCATATATCTTTTGCTGCTTGAAAACTATTCTCGCCTCAGGCCATGCAAATCACAAGATTATCTGTAACTGCATTCCTCAGGTCTGACCAGGAAGAGGTAGGGATAGCTCAACCTTCATCACGGAAAAGCATCATAAATCCCAATCCCTCCCTCCCAATTTAGAAATCTATCCCAGTTTTCCCTGGGAGTTTTCCCGGCTAAAGCCGGTTGTTCAGTTCCAGAGTTAACGACATAGCAAGATGAACAGAGCAGTTTGCACTCTAAGAAACACAGGTTTCGATAGTTTGCAGACTCAGGAAAATAAGCGACATTTGAGATCAGGTTTAGAAGGTGTCTTTCACCACCCAAGGGCCTGCAAACTTGCTTTTTATGCTTAGTTGAAAACTCGAGTGTTGCAGAAATTGATGGGTCAGCCACAGATGGGCCAGTCCCATGTCCTACCATGTGCTCGCTTTACCCTGCCTGGTGCCAAGAGGAGACAAGGAAGAAAAAGAAGCGTAGAAGAACATTAACAAAAAAAAAAGCCATTTTATTGAAAATGAAATTAAAACTTCAAATTAATATTACAATCATGAGAAAATGCCAAACAATTCAATTTACAGTTGCAACATACAATACAAATAGTCCCTTTGAAGTTGAAGTAAACTGATCCACAATCATCGTCTGTGGCATAAAGCAGAGTGTGTTTGTACAATATGTGCATGAAAAGCAAATCTTGGGTGACAGCATTTGAAAAAATAAAAAATTAAAGCTTGTATTTACACAAAATGCTACAAATATTTTGTTCCAGCGGAAAATCAAGATTGGTAAAGCATATTTAACAACAAAAAAAAAAATTGGAATGTCACTCATATTACCTAAAGTTACTGTAAAAGTATGGTTTTGGCTGATATACTTAAACGTACTGCATTAAAAAGAAGCAAAGAGTTATCTGTAAACATGGAAGTAAACAAACATCTAAAAAAAGTTCTCAGAAAATGTTAAACTGAAATGCATTCTATTTAAAAACAACAAGAAATTCAGGGGGGCAGAGAATGGGGCTTCTTTGAGCTCATGGCTGATCCAGGTTTAATTATTGCTTTTGCTCATGGCTTGCTGCTGCTGCAGCCCAGCACAGGGCTGAGCCTTGCTTTGCTCAGGGTGAAAGTGCAAAATTCTCCCCACTCCAGATGGTACCTGTGGAAACTGGTAAATCTTTGCTCAGGGGACTGCTGGCAACAAAGGTTCAATGCTAAGAAAGATGCAGCAGCTGGGCTTTTAAAGGAAATTATAAACACCACGTGAATGATGCTCTCGGGTAAATAATTTGCTTTACTCTTCTGCCCTGACCCACTGCACCCGATCTGGTTACCCTTAGGAGGAGGGAGAGGAGGATTTAATCCTCCGTTCAGCAAAAGGGACATTGTGCCTGTTGTGCTGGAAGTAAGTCTTTGGTAGGATAAGAGAGCTGGAAGGTAAAAAAGGCTATTTTTTTCTTTAAATCTATGACTGGTGCCGAAGATTGCCACTGCCCGAAGGGAAGGGCTGTCGTACCTTTGAGAAAACTCCGTTCTGCAATGCCAAGCACCTCACAAAAGCTCAGATAAATTGATATGATTCACTACATAGCACCGGTTGGGTCTGAATATCCGATTCAAGAGCATTTCCAAGTGAACTCAAAAGCATTTTCCGAAAACTTTGATGAGCATCTCTGCCTCAGCCCGTACGACTCCCTCCGTGACCAGCCTGATGTACTGGGACAGATTTTCCAAAGGCACCAGGAGGGTTCCGGAGCATGGGGGTCTACTGAAAGTCAAGGGGCTGGTGCTCCTCTGTCCACAGGTACTTAGAAAATCCTTTCCTTCCTATCTCAAGCAGGCAGAGCCAGGTCAGACGAGGGCACGGATCAACTGCATCAGGCACGCGTGCCTCGACTGGGCGGAGAAAACGTTTTCAACGTTTGTCCCTAAAGGTCCAGTTGAAAAACCGCGGGGACACAAACAGAGTCCTGTCGGTATTGGGCAAAACAAAAATCTGGTCTGTGCTGGATTTATCCAGAAACAAAAACCAAGTGCTTGAATTTTACAACAAAGTCTTAAGGAAAAAAAAAAGAAAATCTGGGTTGCTGCCTGCAGCCACTCTTAACAACATTTCAACACAAAAGCACCCTAAAAATTACTTAATATGCATACAGTAAACCTTAAAAAGCCCTTCTCAGCAATAACAAATAATGTACAAATATAGTACCTTTTATTAAATAGGAAACAGCTTGCACTGGCAGTACATCTCTTTTTCTCTTGCTTACTAAACAAAAAACAAAACTGAAATGTGTAACCAGACACTGGCTTTTTAAGTGCTGCTGAGACTAACAAACGTTACTTTACAGTTACAAATAAATGGACAGTGGTATGCTTCAAGCTACCACAAACCAACAATAAATAGAATCAATTACAGCTTCCATCTTTGAAGGAAAACTAAGTATTAGAAGAAAATCAAAGTGTCTTACTTATACTTTAAGCATACTTGGTATACAACCTTTAGAAGGCAAAGACTTTATTAATTTATTATTTTTAAGAGCACGTCATCACGCAGATTGGAGGGATGTACCATGCTAATGGCAGCTCGTTTCACAGCTTCGCTGTTAACGAGCACTGAGGGTGGTGTCCGGCTCTGTGTGGCTGTGCCCAACGTTGATTTGCTGCCATGCTTTGGAGGTAGCCAAAGATCACCCAAGGAGCAGCTTGGAGGAGGCTGCGGACAGCGGTGACTGAGGGAATGGAAGGAAGGAGCTTTGGCCAAGCCCACAGGCACGTGCTGAACATCCCACCAAGGCAGGCTTAACACCTGCCTGGGGAGACCGTGGGGAGGGTGGCTCAGCTCCCACCACATCCAGCCGATGCCATGTCACCTCCCTGCTTGCCATGGCAGCCCTGGGCTGGGCAAAACCGGGGCCTCTCTGTGGGGTAGTTTGGCCACAGACAGGTTGGGGTTTGGGTGCAACCTGCTCTCCTTGTATCACACCTGGGAGCCCCAGGGTGGCTTTGAAGGTGATTTTATGTCTTCAGCGTGGGCGGAGGTGAGTTTTGCTGCCCTTGTCCCTCTAACACAGCAACAGCCACATCAGCTTCAGAGCCACCACAGCATCCGCACGGCTCCCGCATTTAATGCTAACGGGCGGTGACTCGCTACCAGGCAGTTTCTGTCTCAAGTTTGAAACCTTTTTATTCCACTGAGTGGGCTGAAATTGCAAGGGGAGGGGAAAATGTTTCACCATTTCTCCCTTAATCCCGTTTCTGAGATACTTAACAAGTCATCATTTGCAAAATACGGGCTTTGAAATGGTTTTGATTTTTCTTCAGGAAAAAAAAACCCTGTCGACATCCAAATTATGCTGTCAAAATAGACCATTTTAAAAATGAATCTTTTCAAATTTTGAAGTTCTGAGAAAAATCCTTGGAGAAGAAGAAATTAGGGGAAGGGTGGAAAGTATTTCATCCTTCCTACCATTTTTCCAGTGTCTCCACAACTACTGATTAAAAGGCAAGACTGTGTTGAAGGCAACCAGACAGCTAATAAAAATATTTTAAACACAATATTTCCTTCATAAGTTATATAAAAAGATCCTACATCCAAAATCATTTGATGTGGATGCATTTGGGTTGGGTTTGTTGTTTTTAAGTCACATTGTAAACTGGTTCACACTGGAACTGCTTTTCAGAGTTGGGTAAAGGTCTGAGGTTTACACTATTGCAGAAATGCAAAAAAGTAAAAAAAAAACCCAAAACAAAAAACACTTTTAGAGACCGAAGTCAATATATCATTACATTAAGAAACGTTTAAAGGGTCCAGATGTCATTAAATAATTATAAATATTCTTTTAAAGTTATATGATGATTCATGTTAGCAAGCAACCTCAAATTTTACACATTTATAATTTAAAAAAAAAAATAAAAAAAAGAACATAGCCGAACACAAATACTATGTATACCATTTTGGCTCTAGTAATATATATTGCCATTCTCATATTTTGCATAAGTAATAACATTTTGTTTTTTTGTTTTTCAAGGTTTTGGTTGTTATTTTTGGTTTTTGGCTAATCGAAGGCAAAACGAACGGATACAAAAGCAAAAAGAAAACCTTGGGGTTGGCTCACCTAACTTGAAAACTCATTCTCTTTAAGTACCCAAAAACAAACCAAAAAAGCAATGAACACAGAGAAATTCCAACCGTTATCCGCAGCAAGGCTCGGACAGAGTTTTTTGGGACAGCTGTTTTCGTCTGAACGGATCACAGCAAAATAGAAGCAACTTGCTCTTTGCTTTCCTTTTTATGTGCACCAATACAAACCAGGTGAATTGCACTACAGGTGTGGAGAGGGTCCCATACGTTGTATGATTGCAACTGTATCTGGAGTTCATGGTTAGTTTTGGTTTTTTATTAAAATAAAAGGGAATGCAGCCTTTGCCTTGCATCACCATGTTTCTCCTGATAGCCGGGGAGTCCGTTCTCTCCTCGTTGGCAAAAGTACTCACTAGTTATTACAAAACTCTAGGAAAAAAAAAAAAAAAGAAGGAANAAAAAATTCCAAAAAAAAAAGAAGAGCATGATTTTTGTGTGTGTGTGTGTGTGTGTGTGTAGAAAGTACATTTTAAATATCAAACAAGGTAAAATGGTTCCAAGGGGAAAAAAAAAAGAAAATATGTGCTTTGATTCACATAATCTGAAACATGGGTTGTGGTGTGTTGGTAACTCTTATGTTATTTATGGCCATTATCATCCCATCTACACGGTTGCACATATTGGTAAAATCTGGTTTTTTAAAAAAAATTAAACAAAAAACAGGCACTTCGTAGTTAGTCGACCGTTTGGTGGTTTGGTTTTTGTTTTTTTTTTTGGCTTGGGGAGGGGGGGG